>JAGKTI010003318.1:0-19070 GCA_018397915.1 Birgus latro
CTTATAATAATAGGTATATGAATAAATAAAGAGATCAATAGATAAATTAAGTAAAAGGCAAATAAATAAATAATGTTAGTTAAGTCTGGTTTTAAAGACCCCAAATTGCATTCTTCAGTATATATAACTGTAAGGGGGAGAGCAGACATCTGGGCTAGTCACTTCTGAACGATGACTTCTGTATAATTAATGGATTCTTGCCACCGCTGGATGGCTTTATTCAGCCTACGGGAGCTGCCTGGTAGCGAAAAAATTACTGTGGACATCTGCTGGTAACACTTCCATTCGGGCAGGTGGTACTGAGCTGAACAAAACTGTCTGACGGTAGCGCAAGTGCTCCCCATCCCTCCACAAAAAGTGTCATTGTATTAAAGAGGGTATATATACATCCGCTTACCTCTTCAGAGCTAGCTAAGCAGCTGCGGCGCCCTCCCCGGAGCCAAACGATCTCATGTTTCCCTGCACCTAGCCGTGGGAACTGGGAAGGACCCTAAATCCGGCCCTCGTTGGGCGCTGATTGCCACACATGGGCGCCGGTTCCTTGCACGGTGTACGCATGTACTGTACCTGTAGGACGGCTTTACAGAAACAGTTGCCTACCTGTGGTCGACGGGTCTGCTTGACCAAACAGACTGGGGTTTAGCAAAAGCAACAACATCTTGGCGGATTTAGGCAGCGTAGGAGAGACTTGGGAATGGAGAGGTTATAAATAGACTCTTTCCTTCACCCTGAACCAAAGGTCTTCCCAAAGCTGAATAAAATCGCCTTAGCAAGAACGTAACGAAAATCCATCCTGGGACTGAAAGGGTTAACCACAGTACGAGATGCTCCGCCACCACGATCTCCCGCAGGCCAACCCAACCCCGAGTTAAATCACCCACGAATTCCATTTTACTTCCCTGGTCATATGAGGGTAAAACTGCGCATATCCAGCCAATTTCCCCCTTTTAAATTGACACTCTATTGTAGTGTAGGCAAATACTCGCCCTCTCTCGTCGGGGCCAGAGATCCTTTTGAAGGCGTGGGGGCGAGAGGCTGCCTGACTCACGATGGAGATAGGGCGGGAGTCTAGTCTTGTTTTGAGCTGGTGTTGGGCCTTATGGTTGAACTGGCTGGTGTGGTGGTGTGGTATGACCGGCCTTCAAATATTCTCAGCCTTGCCCGAGGGAGGGAGTGAAGGAGATGGTGGTGGTGGTGCGTGGGGGGGCCCTCTCCTCTGTTTCATCTTTCGCGGGCATTTTCTCACGACTTACGTGGATCCTAGTTTACTTTCTGTCTTTCATTTATACATTTGTTTTCTTTCTGTGGTTCATTAATGTTAAATCTTATCATTCTAAGACTTAATGGGCGAAAATAGTACTGGAAGAGAAATGAAATTAGAAAAGAAAACCGCTTTTCTTCTCTCCCACCCGCCCTCCTTCCTTGCTAGTCGAGGTAAAGGAGGAAAGAATGAACTCTTCACTTGTTGCAGACTTAATCATTTCTGGCGGTCAGAGAGAGAGAGAGAGAGAGAGAGAGAGAGAGAGAGAGAGAGAGGATGAAAGAAAGCAAATGAGGAAGACAACGTTTCCGCCAACATTACCTTCGCAAATATGACAAATCAAATTATTGTTATAACTTTCAGAACACAAGCAGCCTCAGTAATGTTAAATAACAAAACTTTAAGCCTAAAAAAAAAGCACAAATATAACCCAGACTAACGCTCTCCTCGCTTACAGTTAAGTTTCATCTCGCATTCATACATTTGCCGGGCTCGTATCCCCTAATTTTCACAATGTTTATGTTTTTGAGGTAGTTGTGTTGGCGGGTCTAATTTCCTTGTTACGGCGCGGACACAGACAAATGGATGAATAGAGCTTAGTCGCTGTTATTAGTTCCTTTACAGTTGGCCCCATTTAAGTCATTTGGGAGGCTGCGTAACTCTTCCTCCTTAGCGACTTATTCTGCGATCTAATTTACACGTTAATATTGTCTTGTATATTATTTACTTTTTTTTTTATACTGACATTGCGTACGTAAAATACAAGAGACAGTTAACCCTCTCATTGTCGAAACAACTCTGATATTCACGATTTTATTTTGATTGTAGTAAATCATAGAAATTTGAGAGTCGTAACACATCATCTTAAGCGATTTATTTTGCATCATTATTGTTTTATGCTATTTCTTTTTTTTAACATCGAAATAGTTGCACAGACAAGATGCACCAAGTCATACGAGTTTAAGAGTCCTAACACATCCTCATAAGCGATTTATTTTGCATCTTATTATTCTTTTATGTGTTATTTATCTTTTGAGCATCGAAATAGTTACCCAGATAAGATACAAGAGGCCACTAACACCCTGATGGCCGGCACAACTCTAGCATTTTAACCCCAGTAAAGGTCAGGGTATTTTATTTTTATGAGAGTGGGTTATAGGAGCCAAGAGTGTTAGGGAAATGGAAAGTGGTTTAGGATTTGAGTGGGAATACAGGACGGTTCAAATACAGGATAATTTAAATACAGGATGGTTCAGATATACCACTCATCTTCCACTTCTCCTGGCGATATCTTGTGTGTTGCGGAGACGGCTTAGCGTTATCATTCTCCATCCTTTATTCTATTCCTAGTCCTAATATCATGGCCACACCCACACCGGCAGACTGAGCCGTTCCCTCAACACGCAAGATGAGTTTCTGGTGGAGCGCTATTTACTGGTCACATTGTATCCTCTTGGCATATGTGTTAAGGGAGGGAGTGGAGGAAAGAGAAGGAAGGAGGGAGGGAGGGAGGAGGTAATGTGAAAGAATGATGGAAGAGATGGGGAGGAGGAGAAACGGAAGGGAAGGCAGAGAGGAGGGGAGGTGGAAGGGTGAGGGAAAGGGAGGAAAGAGAGAGAGAGAGAGCAAAGTGTGTGGTGCCGAAGGGTTTAGGTGGGGTGGTTGCGCGAACAGGAGAAGGCTAATGTAATCTAAAGTTATGGTGCGCCAATTCTATACAGCCTGCGCTATTACGGGACCACAGGAGCAAAGTTAGCAGTGGGGGGTGCTTGGAGAGGAAGGGAGAGACACGGGGAGATGGAGAGATAGAGGGAGAGGGGCTGGGAGATGAGGGAGAGAGATAGAGGGAGAGGAGCAGGGAGATGAGGGAGAAAGATAGAGGGAGGGAGGCAGGATGATGAGAGAGAGAGAGAGAGGCAGGGAGAAAGACGAGGAGATAAAGAGAGACAGAAAGAGAGAGAGGCAGGGGGGAGGAGGGGTAGGGCTGAGGCACAAACACAGAGACAGATAAACAGAGAGAGAGAGAGAGGAGAGGGGGGGGAGAAGAGAGATGGAGAGAGAGAAGTAGAGGGAAAGAGACAGGGGGAGGAGGAGAGAGAGATATGGAGAGACAGACATGGACAGATATCGGAATAGACACAAGGAGAGGTAGGAGAAAGAGAAGGAAAGTAGGAGGTTGAGATAGAGATAGAGGGAGAGACAGAGAGATACATTGACACGGAGGGGTGGAGGGAGAGGGAGGGGGGGAGAGGAAGAGACAGACGGGAAAAGGGAAGAGAAAAGAAAGGTGTGCTTAGAGAGAGAGAGAGAGAGAGAGAGAGAGAGAGAGAGAGATGAGGCAGGTAGACACTAAAAGAGCAATGTAAGAGATATATACCGGTAGGAGAGACAATAGAGACAGGAAATAGGGTGTAGACAAGAAGAGTGGGGGTGGGGATGTGGGTGGAGTGAAGGAGGGAATAGGTGGAGACAAACCAAAGAGTAAATAAAGATGCCAGGGAGAGAGACTTCAAGAAAAGAGATAGGAGAGACAAAGGAGACACAAACTGGAGAAGAGATACAATTCGAGAGACAAGGGGGGAATGGGGAAGTAAGATGAGGGAGGGAAAGGAGACAGGTCTAATGAGAAATAGGAGATAGAACGAGGAGACTAATTTAGGATATACCAGAAAAAGTAGGAGACAGACGAGAGAGACAGTAGAGAGACACCAGCGGGGAAGGGGTGGAGGGAGGGGAGTGGAGAGAAACCAAATGAAAGGAGAGAGACAATGGAGAGAGACAAACTGAGGAGACACAAGCTCTGGAGACGAGAGAGGGCTTGGGGGAAAGGTGAGGATGCGCGCGGGAAAAGAGACAGGTCGGAGAAAATCAGGTACAAAATTTATAACAAACTGACAGTCGACGGACGGGAGAGAGACAACGGAGAGACACAAACTGTGGAGACACAAGCTCGCGAGACAAGAGAGGGGGTGGGGGCAGGGTGGTTGGGATGGGTGGGGGTTGAAGACTGTGGCCGCGGTATATTGCATTCGCTACATGCCAGAGAGCCTAGATCAAAGAGGCCATCGCCAATTAAACTTAAGCTTAGGCATGTTAGTTGCACGCCCCTCACTCACACACTGATCAGGACCCAGGCTGACCGCTGACGGCTTCCACAAACACGGATTTAACGAAGTCGCCTTTCGTCCCTGGGGGTTGAGAGATGGGGTAGGAGGTTGAGAAGGGGGTTAGAATGCTTACAAGGCAGGAGGGGGGTTGAGAAAGTAGTATAGGGGATATGAGTAAGGTAAAAAGGATTGTGTATGTCTGGAATTTTTGAATAGGTGGCTGTAAACAAAGACGGATTTAACGAAGTAACTTTTAGTCCTGCTGGGGTTGAGAGAGGAAGTATGGGGTTAAGAGAGGAGATAAGGGGTTGAGAGAAATCATAGGCGGTGGAGACGGGGGTTAGAAGAAGGAGGAGGGGCTTGCTTTAAAAAATGTAGCATAGGACTAAAAAATCTAAATAAACAGTCGCTTGTAGTACCTGGCGGGGGGTTGAGAGACGGGGTAGGGGGTTGAGAAGGGGGTTAGAAGGCTTAGAAGGAGGTACAGAGGGTTAGAGGGAAATACAGAAAGGATTTACGTAAGAGAAAGAAGATTTTTTTTAAAGCATAGAAAAGGACCTAACTAGACAGGGATTTAACCAGGTCGCTTTTAGTTTCTGACGGGGTTGAGAGAGGGAGGGAGAGTTGAGGGAGAGTGACAGGGGTTGAGAGAAATCATAGGAGGTTGTGAGGGGGTTAGAAGTACTAGTGGGGCTTGCGTATGGTGTACCAAAGGATTGAAAAGATATAAATAAACACGGATTTAACAAAGGCCCTTTCAGCTCCTGGGGATTTAGAGAGGGGACAGGGGGTTGAGAAGGGGTTTAGAAGGTTTGCAAGGGGGTTGAGAGGAGTTTCAGGAGGTTTACAAGAGAGTTGAGGGGGGGTTTAGGGGGTTTACAAGGCAGTGTAGGGACTGAGAGGGAAAAACAGAGAGTGTGATCAAAACAAAAAGGGTTGGATGTCTTAAATTCTTGTAGCGTAGGCGGAGGTAAACAAAGACTGATATAACGAAGTCGCTTTTAGTCCCTGGGAGGTTGAGAAAGGAGGTAGAGGGTTGAGGGAGAGAATAAGGGGGTTGAGAGAGGGGAACAGAGGTTTGGGGGAGAAGGACTTATAAATGGGGGGCCAGGACTGAAACGATTATGTATTTCACTGAGAAGTCTGTTTGAAGGTGTATGAAATTGCCTGGTGGTTAGAGATATAATTTTTACAAGGCTTGAGATTGTTTGTATTTCCTTCGATACGAGTAAACTTTTAAAAGCTGGTAAAAAATCAAAATCGTCGTTTGGTAGAGAGAGGGAGAGAGAGATTTCTTTAACCTTCTCTCCTACGACGATTATTTTCTGAAGACGAGAAGAATACAAAATTAGGCAATATCGAATTCGGCTTCTGAGTACAGGCGACACTTTTTTAAAAACAGTTTTCGTGCAGTTTACTATAATTTCTACATCCTTACGTTAACTCCTTTGGCATTTCCTTCTTTTTTTCTTCTTCTTTGTAATTTCAGCTGCAAGACTTGCGTGTAGAAGGGATGGAACTGTGTGATTTCTCTTAGTTAGGGTGTTTTTAGTTAGTTTGCTTGTAAAGGTGAATTGTTAGCTAGAAGTGAGAGAGACAAGTGTTCGTGTTGGTGTGATGGAGGGTCTGTGTGTGTGTGTGTGTGTGTATTTCATCTTACTTCTCTCCTCCTCCTCCTCCTCCTTGTTCCTGTTTCTTGTTCTTATGCTTCCTCTTCTTCATCCGTATTATTATTATTATTATTATTATTATTATCATCATCATTTTTTTTTTTATTATTAATATTATACCTAATATCGTAATCATCATCATCATCATCATCGTTTTTGCCATTAATATCCCACATTCTCTAAATTCGGAACTATTGTAGACACAAAAAAGAATCCAAAGCTGAAATAGTGGAATGCCGTGTGACAATGGTAGGTTATTAACGGGCCTAATTGCATCTCATTACTTTAACAGACCTCATTTGGGGCATATAGTTGACTGGTGTGAGTGTGTGTGTGTGTGTGTGTTGGTGAGGCTGAGTGCGATGGGTGGATGGATAGATGGTGGTGTGTGTGTGTGTGTGTGTGCTGTTCTCAAGGATGGAGCAAATCTCACGACTGTTGTTGAGTTCAAGGTGTTTTCGTATTTTATCAGCAGGTTCTAGAAAGAAAGGTAATTAACTTCGAGTATTAATGGGTTGAATGGACATGGATTGGATAAGACCTTAAAAAAAAGTTTTTTTTTTTAATTGATCATATATTGGCTATTGGAATTTATTTATTTATTGGTAAACATTCTCATATCATAAGTATATGTAATTTTGGCTTTCTTGAAATCTGTGTGCAGTATTTTTCATTGTGAATGTTAGTGGGCGGGGCGAAGCAAACGTAAACATTCTCGTGACAGCTGACTGGTGGCTGAGGAGGGAGGGAGTAATATTATAGAGTGCAGAGAAATGTCTGATACGCCTCTAAACGACCTGTACATTCCCTGGAAGTAGGAGGATATCGTCCCCCACTTTTACAGGTCTCACTCTGATAGGTATGAAGTAAAGTAAAACGTTCAGGTATTTAGTAAAAAGTTTCATGTAGGGTCGTGTCAAGGTGTTACTCTGCTGCACAGTAATGATTGAGTGATTTAAATGTTTATTGTTTTAAAGGTATGCAGTAACTTAATAAGGTGGGGTATCTGTATTACGTTTTTAGCAGTATAAGGAACGAGTTTCAGACCCCGTTAATCCTTCCTTAGAATAAGGCAGAAGGAAAATGGACTGTTTGACAATGCAGCCATGAAATAAGCAGTTTGCATGACACATGCCATCATAGAATACCATTTTTTGCACAAAATTACCTGTATCTGTGTTGACTTAACCAAATGTAACCTGAATTTTCATAACTCAATCTAATTTATCCATACCTAACCAAACCATACTTATCCTAACCCAACTGTGGTAAGTCTAGCCCCTATATAATTGTATTTTGCTTAATATGGATGGTCTTTATTCATGACAGTTCATTGTCATACACATTTACAAAGTCATGGAATCAATTAAGAGGTTGGTATTTTTTTTTTTTTTCTTCAGAGGTGGTCCTGTGTCTCCTTGAGGATTACCATAATTTCCTGCATTCATATTTTCTCTTTCCTTGTTTTGGATCCTACCTCACCCCATCTTTAGGTGGGAAAAAGGATCATGTTGATAATAGTGATGCCACTCGCAGATCAGTGCTGAAGCAGGCTAAAAAAAGATGGCATCATCCCACAAGTTTGAACTACTAGATGAAGAGGTGGAGGGCATTCTTGACCAGATTACGGACAAACTAGAGGTGAGGCTTGTCACTAGTGAAAGATTAGTTACTGAATTAGAGTATACTGTATCACTTATTGGTATTTAGAATATTACATCACCAGAATCTGTATTGATTGTTACTCCTATTGAAGTATATTTTGCTCTGTTTCATGGTTGTATAATGCATTTAAATTTTAGGATATTAGGTTGATGAGGATGAAAAACATTTGACAGATATAATCTGTAATGCAGGTCATAGTAGCCTACTGGTTCCTTGTTACACTTCAGCTATTTTCTGATAGTCTTTATTTTTTATTTATTTATCTGTTTTTGCCACAGTGATACGAATTTATTTAGCTAGTTGAGAATAGACCCTTCATAGCAAAGTGGTTAGATGGTGATGATGTCTTATATATTTTATTAAGCTTAAGTGAGATCTCTGTAATCAAGATGTTAAGTTAGGAAAAGAAATACTGTTTACATCCTAGTTTGAAAATCTAGCATGAGTGTCATTGATGTCTTTGCATAGCAGTGTATGTTAGAAAATGAACTATATGTCTTTCACATCAATTTGACCCAGATTTTTTATTTTTTCTAACTTATTTCACATGGCTCATTGGTAGAAAAAAATAGTGTTAGGGCACATACATCCTATCCACAAGCCAAGCCAAGCCATCTTTGCGACTAAAATTGTATTCCAGCGTTAATCTCTTGTTACAACTCAGCATTCATGATGGAGTGATGGCAGTTTTAGGTCAAGTTAAAATAAAATCAGTATACTGTACATTAGTTGTTTATTTTGTATTATTTCTTCTCTTGCAGTGTGATGTGAGACAGTGCAAGAGTCAAGAGGAGCGAAAGGGTCTGCTTATAGAGGTGGAGAAGCTGTTGAAGGATGCCAGCGACTCACTCACGGAGATGGACATTGAAATACGGAAAGCTCCACTTGAATACCGGAACACAATGAATAATAAAGTTCTTCGATACCGTGATGAATTAATTAGGTACTGTAAGACTGCATTGGTATAATGTAAGAACAAACCATATTGGAATAAGGTATTTTTCAAGGTCTTCAGTTCCTCACACATACATATTGATCTAGTGATGATATGTTTTCATCTGATGGAACTGTACTAATCAGCTTGAATACTACATGAATGGCTACATGAAATTTGATGAGCCATAGTTCCTTGGTTACTAGTCTCTGACTACACTTGGCTATCAACTTAACTGAAATGGAGTAAGGATCCTTTTCAGATGAAAACAAACAAACTACTGTACTCATAACTGAAGGATCAAAAGAGCAAAAAACATGCACTTTTTACTTTAAAAACAACTTCATTATGGATCACAAGTAATTTTAAATGAAAAGTTGCTAATTCATCAGCAACATATTAATGAAACATCTTTATATGATGCAGTGTTAATTGAACACTAAATGTAATAATTTTTTCAGACACCAACGGCGTTTTGAACAGGAAAAATCATCACACTCACATATGACCAATAGAGCAGCCTTATTCTCCAACACAGCTGATGAGGACAGTTTTGATGCTGTTATTCGGCAAAAGGTACGCAAGTACTACACCCAGGCAGAAGTGTGGGCACATGCAGTAAAACTTTTTTTCTTTATACTGTACTGTAGTATTGTTTTGAAGCATTTGGCATTGCTGTATTTGGTTCTAAATATCAAAACAGTATCAGTGTAGAATTAATTGTATGCTTTATCCATCATTGCACTTATTTTACCCACTTAGATATTTAGTGAGCTACCAATTATGTAACTAACACAAGAACTCAGTCATTATGTTTCCACTGTATCTCTCTGCTTTATTGGATATCACCTCATTCCATCCTTGTTTGGGAAAAAGAGGTCAGGGCAATGATGTCCTTGGTAATAAGTTCACAGCTGGAAAAGTCATATATAACCATTAGGAACTATTGCCTGTCTTGATGGTTTTGTTCATGTTTGAAGGTACAACAGGGCACAGCAGTTCTCGAAAGAACTTCTGCCAGCATTGCACGCTCTACGACCATAGCAGTAGAGTCCGAGCAGGTGGGAACGGAGGTGCTGAATGAATTGGGCACTCAGAGGGAGACTCTGACCAGAACGAGAGATAGGCTAGTGGATACAGATGGTGAAATCAGCAGAAGCCGGAGGATTATCCGCTCCATGTCTCGAAACGTTTTGTATAATAAGATTCTCCTCATCATTATTATTATACTTGAGCTTGCAATCCTTGGAGGTGTTGTTTACTGGAAGTTCTTCATGAAGTGATATATTTATGTAACGTAGCTACTGTACTTGTATAATTTTGTTTCACTGTATATACCAGTATGTACAGTAAGTCCTCTTTATAGCTGTGGTATGGTGCCTCTTGTATGTTCCCCTTTGCTTGCACTTCCTCACCAAATTGCAGAAACATTTCCACATTGATAACTGTAAGCCTGATTTGCCTTTTCTCCCAACTGGCAGCTCCAAGTGTATGGAAAAATGGTGATATTTTCAAATGCATCACCAACATATTATAATTAGGACTTGCTATACTGTACCTTGTATTTTAAACTGACAAAAACCAGTACTGTAAGTCTCAATATTAGTCTCATTAGCAAATATTCCAGGTCTCTCTCTCCAGTATACTAGCCTATATGACTTAGTGAATAAGCCAGTTATTTTTTTGTTCAAGTGTACTATCATGAGTGAAAGTCCATGAAGACTTCCCTGCCTACTATGATGGAAGGTTTTATATGAAAATTATTTATTTGATGGGAGTATAAGGTAGTGGGAGGGCAGTGAAATAGCAAGAGACAGGGCAACACGAAGTTTCGTTTTTCTGTGGCCATCCCTAATGGGAGCAAGGTGTCTGGCTGAAGATAGATAGTATGAAGCACAGAGCAAGGGTGGGAGAAGGAAGGAAAAGCAAGTATGTTTTCTGACATTCAGAGATGGATGAGAAACATGGAGGCAAGATGTAGTGCTAGCAGGGGATTTTCCTTGAACTTTTGCTTAAGATTGTACAGGACAGATTGTTACCAGCTGAGGTGTTTTACAATATTTGTAGATATTTACATGTGATAAAGAGTTGTAACCTAAAATGCATAAGAGAAATCAGAGTAAGGTATATTTTGAAATGACAACAATAGCAGTTTTAGGTTAATTTATTTTTTTTTTTTTTTTTATTTTTTTTTTTTTATACTATGTAACTGCTTCCTTTATTCTAGCATTTACATTATATCATGACCTACTGATCCATTTAGGAACAGTGTAGAGGGGGCTTATTGTCTCGTATTTTAAACTGACAGCTCGCTGACATAACTGCGAGATTTAACTGAAAAGACAGGTACTGTACTATGCTTTAAAAAAATTAAGTGTGAAACATAACTTTGCTTTGTGATAATGATCCATACAGTAGCTAAGTAAGACATTCCATTCCTTTTACATGTTCAGTACGGTAGTAGACTAGAGGGGAACTCTGTAAGAAATTTAACTTTTTTTTTTATAAGCACTGAGCTGAACTTGTATTTTGTTAAAGGTACCACTGTGTCATTGTCCTTTGATTTAAGTTCACCAAAACTTAATAACATTTTTTTTTCTTTCTTTCTTACAGGAACAGCAGCATGGTTTTTTAGCATGATCGTCCCATGATTTTTTTTTTTTTTTTTAATAGACAGACAGGAATAAATAAATCCTCAGATTTATTTTGACCAAAATTTTTATCTTATCATGTTTGGTCTATAGCTGTGTCTTCTCAGATTGTCATCTTGATCTTTCCATTAGTTTCTTTATTGTGGTGGGGAAGTTGATTGATAGACAGGGTAGTAGTAGTTGTAGCCCTGGGTTCATATGAAACATGAGCCCAGTACACTGCAGAATGAAGTAGCTATTCCTCGTCAGTTCACCATCCTCTTTGGGGGGGGATATATAAAATGAGGAGTTAACGAACATCCAAACTTTTATTATGCATACTAAACCATTTCAGATTGAATTTTGGATAATCAAACGCTGCCACTCGTAGTCATATGTGTTGAATTTTACTTTTGATCGTGTCTAGTAATCTAGCTGTTAGAATGCCCCAGTTGGAATGATGGCCTTGCTTAGGTTTTATCCTCAAGAAGTGACTGGAGGTTTTTCAGTCTACCAGGGGGGAGTAGGCTGGTACCACCTTGAAATATACTGGACTACAATTGCTTAGCCCTGGGGTCCTGTACCTTTAATGGAGGAAAATGGGATTGGCTGTTATTTTTGTGCTTCCCCCCCCCCCACAGTGCACAAGATAAGTGTTGATGAGTATGCCAATAGAGTGGAGTTGGAATTCTGCAAGAGTGGCCCAGATAACTGTGTACAGTACTCCATACTGTTATTTATTCCACTAAGGTAACAGATTTTTCACAAAGGTAATGCCTTCATTACCAGCTGGCAGGGAAGTATTAGCAAACCATTAATAATGATAGGACCAACTTGTTTATGTCATTATTTCCTTTATTTTTCCTCTTTCTTCTGCCTGCGGGTGACTTTACATTCCCTTTTCAGTCTTTCTTTCCTTCATTCTTTCCTCTTCCTTCTGTGTATGGATGACTACACTGAGTGACAAGCCAAATGGTTTCCTGTACACCAGAAAACTATTTACTATGCTGGGTGAAAACCATATAACCAAATTGTGGCACCTGGAATTATAGTGGGTAAGGCACTCCAGTCGGATCGAGTCTCTGCAGGTTTATATCCAGGGGGTGGTTAGGGTGTATTGCTCACGTAGTGCCACTGAGGGATGAGCAAGGCAGCTCACTCTCATCTTGAATGCCAGGACCAACTTGCCTAGGTTCCTACACTTCTCATGGGGCAACATAGGATTGGATGATGATGATGATGCTAACCTTTTTCCCAATCTAAGCAGTTTGAGGTAGGTTACAATACTAAACTACTGTACTATTAATGTAGATGAGCCTTCAGGGTTATATTTTATTCAGTTATTTAAATATTTTTGACTCAGTCTCATGGTGATCAGGGAGTTATTGTTTGCCATGTATTTAAAAGAGGTGTGGATGTGGAGACTGCAGGAGGGTTACTATATAGATAAAGAATGCCCCCCTAAAATGTCTGTAGATGGTGAGGTCCTGTTCAAACAATATACGAATTATTGTGCAGCCCATTTCGCAGGGCATGCCGTTGATAGTTCTGCAGCCTTTGTACTCTTTCTTGTCTCTGGATCATACCTTACCTCATCCTTAAATGGGAAGAAAGATCAAGATGATGATGATGATGGCTGAAAATGAGGGAAAAGAGATCCCTCCTTAGTGTGTGACCTGACTTTTTTGTTATATACAGTATTGCTGGTAGGTTGATTGTGTTGTGGAGTGCAGGAGTAATTTAATGATGTTTTATGTCTTTCATTTCTGTAATCATAGCTTGTTTTTATTTCTTAGAAGACCTTCCATGTTTTGCTGCCAATTTTGGTTACTTTTCTGAAAATATTTTGCTTGGTCTTTCACGTTTTTCTTTTTTCTATTGAATTTTTGCAGTGAAAATTACAAAGGAAATGAACAGATACTGGGAAATATTTGAACATTCTACTATATTTTTGATATATTGTACTGTATAGGCATAGTTTGATGATAGTGAAAATATACTGTCATTTACAGTGCCTGTCAAACCTTCATTATGGTGAGGTATCAGGATATAATCAAACTTGTATATTTTGTTTCACTGAAGGAATCCTTGATATAACAGTGTTATTGCAGTTTTTACAATATTTTGTTTCAATTCACTTCCTTTTTCACTTGACTTACATCAGGAAATTGTTGGTAGAGGACAGGGCAATGCGGAGATACTTTATTCATGGCCACCCTCTCTAGGATTAAGGTGCCTAGCCATAAGGAGATAAGGAGAGATTGATGGAGCTGCATGGAGTTGTTGGTATGGCCTGAGACATATCTGGATGCAAACCCAGTGGGCTGCAGGCTGAAGCTGCCCTTCTCCTGCAGTCGACCAACCTCCTTTGGGGGGTATAGGAAGAAAGCTGAGCGATGTCTGGATAACAGGGTACAGTAGTGGAACCACCGGGTTGTATCTGTGCCAGCACAAGAGGCATCCCTCTCCAACATCAGTACGGAGTAGAGGACCATGGTAGAGAGTACAGTATGTAAAATTGCGTAAAAGTTATCATTTTTCCATACATTGCATTTCATGCTGGATGCAGCAACAAGTACTTCAGTAAGTACTCAAAGTAAATTGCCATTTTTGGCAGTCATTTTTAAGTAGACGGTGTCATAAAAAAATTGCCAGATAAATTTCCAATGTTTCTTATAAAGTGGAATACAAAAACAGTGCGTACAATGTAGGATAATTAATGTTAAAGTTTTTGTTAAGTTATCAGTTTCTCTTTACTGATGTCTGGTCATTTTTCACAGTCATTAGGTAAACTACAATTCACAGCACAGTAGATTACCTCTATACATTAAGCTGTTTGTTCAGTAACAGTATAATATGATGTACAACAATGTACACTACCTGCTGGTGATAACTGAAAATGAGGGATAATGATAAAAACAAGAGAATACAGTATTATAAAACCCTCAAATAAGTCCAAGTTTAGTGGAACAATTATAACCAAGAAGGAAGTGTTTATTGCAAACATATAACAATTATGATCCAAACTGGATTGTTATCCCAATGAGCAACATTTCTGTATGTGGCAATAGTTTGTGCATTTGACAGTTGATGGCACTTTATTTAAAAAGAATAAAAAAAAAGAAGATTAAGGAATAATGAATTCAAAGCTGAAGTAAAGCCAGATTTAGTATCTAAAGACAGCACTGTTACCACATGCAGAAATATTGGGTAATTCAGCACTATCGAATGTATACAGCTGTGCTCGGGTATAGCTAGAATAAGAAAAAATGGGGTGGCGAAGCCTAATTAGAGTATGACCCTAAGAGAATTCTTTAGGGGATCCAGAATAGCAACCGAGGTGTCCAGGAACACTTTGAGGGTGATAAGTGCCACCCTACTGGTTACATCACAGGCTGTGCCATCACAAAAATTAGGAAAGGGATTTGAAAATTTACATCATCATCCAGCCTTTCCCACCTTAGGGCAGGGTGAAATCTTACAGTGCTTAGAAAATTGTACATCCAGTACTGTATATAGAGTTGGGGACAAAGTTTACCTAATATTTAACCTCTTCTACTTATCACTTTCCTCTACTGGGTAATATATATGTACTGTATGTATAAGTTAAGAGGGCCTTGGTATGTTTCTCTGCTCACAGATGACTTTGATATGATGTATCCTACAGGAAAGTGATGAACATGCCTTACATGAGCTTAGATGCAGTAGAATAATAGGTAAACTTTTGTCCATGACTACATAACATTAGTGCAGATTAACAAATATAATCATTTTTTTTTCTTTTTTTTCCCAGGAAGAACAAGGAAAGAAATAACAAAAGCTTCCTTTGTCTCTTTTGTTCCTACAAAAACAGAGCTACATTATGTTGGAACTGACCATAAGTAAGTCTGCGAATTCACCACTGAGTTTCATGCATCAAACTGCACAGTGTAAGTCAACTGAAAGGTAAATGACCTGAGGAGTTACAGCAACAAGGTGAACTGAAGTTTGTCTTGAACCAAGTTTCTTAATGCAACCACATACTTCTGACCTCAAACACTGCCTGCAAAGATTTAAGTATAAAAAATTATATTCCACTGTATAGTATCAGCCATACAACGTCATATCTTTCACAAAGTGCTCACTCCCATACTGTGTTCAGATGGTGTATCTCATACCAGATCAGTATTGTGCAGTTGTAATGGTATTTATGAAGACTTTTTTTATGTTTTATTTTAGTTTTGGAGGGTGAGATATTTCTTTACCAATATGGAAAATCCCTAAGTGTTCCAACTGTTGCATGTTTGTTCTTACTTGACAAAGATTCCTAACCCCTTCCAGCTTAGGTGATGGTCAAGTGTAGTCAAAGTGGTTCATCAGTTTGACTAGTGATTAAGGAGACTCATTCCAGCCTTATGACTATGGCTCATTGAATTTAATGCAATCACAACGTAGTGTCCTAGTTTCGGTAGTGACCCAGTTCTGCCAGGTTAAAAACTGACTGACTATAATGTGGATATATACCAATGAAGTTGAGGGAGGTCATGCATTCACCCCTGTTTATCTGTCCACAAGATATCTCAAAAAGGTACAGATGGATTTCATTTGCCAAGGAAGAGTTGATTAAATTTTGGTGGTGATCTGAGCTGTCTAGTATAGGCACTGGCAGAGGTATGTGTTATCTAAATTCTGTCTGGTACTGAGATAAGACCCCTACCCCAGTTCACTGCTTGGACCAGCTGGCTACTGTTATACAGTAATTCAGTGTTCCGGTATGGTAACCACAGTACTTGGTCATCAGAACACTTGTTTCATTTGTTTTTGTTTCAGTTTCATCTTGAGCTGGTGGATTTTCACATCCAGTTCATCAACAGATATCTGAAAAAGGAAAATTACAGTTTGGTTTATATGGTGCAACAATGATGATGACCACTGCCACTACAGTTACTGCAACTACCACTACTGCTACTACTTACCACTACTGCTACTACTTACCACTACTACTGCTGCTACTACTACTATTATCCCTTACTGCTCAGCTGACAGCCAAGTACAGTCTAGATGAAGGATGTTTGATATGATTACCAACCAAGCAAACTCATTTCTACTTCATAAACAAGGATTATCGAATTTCATGCAACCATGACAAAATATTCAGGATGTGGGATTGCCTAAGTTCTGTGTGACAAAAACAAACCAACTATATGTGTCTTATTACCTCTTCATGCAAGATCTGTAGCAACTGCTGTGGTGGATGTAGTAAGAAGTGAGTGGAAAAGTGCAGGATAATATCACTGACATATGACTGGATGGGACTAGATATACTGTACAGCTCAAAATATCAGTCATGTGTAACAGAAAGAGCTGGTGATAGGCTTTAGATGAATACTGGTAACAGTGACCAACTACAAGAGCAAATCTAGTATAACCTGAAAGAAGAGCTTAGATGATGGCACAGAGGGAAGGGCAGTGTTCATAGGAATAATAGCATTACTATATGGCCAGTGTTTTCACCTGCTTCCAGATAATAATATCATACAAATTACCAAAGAATTTTATTATAATCTTATGAAAGACAGTGAAAAAATTGTTACCAGTTAAAAAAAAAAAAAAAAAAGTGAATGAGTACTTACATCATCTTCGTCTGCCTTTATTTCTGCAATTTTTGATACCTTGGATAGTGTAATACCCTAGAAGCAAAAGAGTACAGAATCAGTTGCAGTTACATGGGAAACAGGCTAGATATGATTTCTTTGGTAATGCAAAGTTACTTACACAATGGGTGTTCTGACCTGACAAAGATCCCTGACCCCTCTCTGCTCAGTTAATAGACAAGTATAGTCAGACTGGACAGTCCATTTGACCAGCTACCAAGGAAACTCACAGCTAAAATTTTTTCAGCATAACCCCTCGTTGGTGAGGGACACCTCTACTGCATATACTTACTCTGCCACTAAAGTATTCTGGCGAGATTCCTTCTAGGAAAAGAACTCTGTCCTCCAGAGCCTTAATCCTGGCATACACATCCTTAGGCACAGCACCACCAGGCACCAACTTCAGGTGTCGCTCTAGATTGCTCACACGTTCCTCCACACCTGTAGTACAGTATGTGAGCAAAAAATGTCTTAGATGCTGCAGCCTTACCTACTCATTGGTGGTGCATAATATGGTATGTCTGTTCCAGGCAAAGATCCCTAACCCCTTTAACCTCAGTTGATGTCCAAGTGTAGTCAGACCGTAGGGTAAATTTGGCTATTACGTAAGGAGACTCATTATTACCCCGTAACAAAGGTTCGTTGAATTTTGTAAAGTCACAACTTATTCAACCTTTGGGATTGGCCCAGGTCAGTCAAGTGAAAACAAACTAACTATAATGAGTCAACTATGGCTGCATGTATGAAACTCGTGCAGTAAAGAGGACTAACATCTGTAAGTTTCACAGTAAGGTGGATGTGTAGAGCCTCCCTGAATGACCCTGCATATGGCAAAAATGCAAATGAACATATGAGAACTTGCATGGAATGGAATGAACTGATATAATGCATATGAAGAGATTTTTTAGGCAATCTTGATATACTGGGAGAATGGAGAATGAAAATTTGGTGGAATGATAAAAGAATGTGACTGTGGAGGGTAGCACACCATGAGTCAGATCTTGGACAACCTGGGATGAAGTTCTACAAGAAGTCATCAGGATTAGGGAACTGAGCAGAACTGATGCTATGAGATCAGCCACCATCATGTGAACAAGGCTGACAAATTGAAGCTTGTACAGACAGAGATGCAAGTACTGTATCTTCTTCAGATGGAACTTGAAATATGATTGTTTCTCTGATTGTACACATACTTAAAAAAAAAAAAAAATGTGGCAGGTAATTCTCACTCCCCAGATGAATGGTTATTTCTAACTGTCAACACAGTACTTGAATTAAAGACTCAGATGTTTTGGACTTAGTCCCTACCTTGTGGTAATTCACCAAAATCTTGAGTACCTGGCTCTCTCTTCCATTTAACCTTAGCAGATGCTTCTTTGCTGGAACATTTGGATTCAAGTGGCTCCTCTCTGCTGCTCCTAATACTTCTGGTTCCTCCTTCTGGAAAGTTAAACCAATATCATCATCATCATCTTAACCTCTATCTTCCCCCAAGGATGGAGTGAGGCAGAACTCACAAAGCATGTAAAGAGAAAACACAATGAAAAGAGAAAAATTAACAAGTGTGGAGAAATGGGCTAGATACTCACTCACTGTCTGCACACAGAATTTTGCCAAAAATAAGTAACTATTATTCTTACCTTGTTTACACACCAACTTGGTGGCAGAGGCAGATAATGAGGTTGGGTCTGTTGCCATCGTCTGAGGACCCCATTCATTCACAACACGAGTCACTGCAACAAAAATGTACATTAACTTTTTTACTTTCAGTGGTCTCCCAGAAGCTGAATAAAACTTTCTGATGATAACCAAAACAAAGTGAAGAAGGGGTTATCATGCAAAAGACGTCAGTGGAGATAATTTTAATGTATATAATATTTGATGGTACTTTAACCATAATACAGAATACTGGTTCTTCCAAATCACTATCCATAAAAATTAACAAATGTACAGTACAGTATAGGTAGAAATTCTAGAGACCGAGTGACAGACTAGGAGTGTGTATATGAGTGAAGCAGAGTGGGAGACTGGGGATGAGGTAAAAAGGTATATGCATGAAAGTGATACTGAGGGGAAGTGCAGTCTGATGGCAGAGGAAAGGGTGACATGGAGGCAATTTACTTGTGGTAATGCTCTCAGGGAGTAAGGCATTTGCCTATAGACAGACTGA
>JAGKTI010003318.1:19462-58679 GCA_018397915.1 Birgus latro
ACAGTATATACAATATAAGTTTTTATCTAAGGGGTGGTGGGGGTTTACTGCTCGTGCAATGCCACTCTCGGATGAGTGAGACTGGTCACTCCCAACTTAAATGTCAGGACCAACTTGCCTATTCCTGGGCTTGTATGCCCCTAATGGGGCAACACAGGATTAGATGATCAGATGATGATAATGATGATGACAGAGAGAGAGAGAGAGAGCAAAATTTATGTAGATAATTCTCTATAGATGCACTTCATATAGGCCTACCAGGCAAGTCAATCTCCTAATGATTAAGTTAAATTCACATTTTTAATAAGCCTATCATCCATACTTATTCCATCAACCTCCAGCATGCTCTGTCAACTTGCTTGTTCATTACAAAAACTGCTGAGTAAAAACTGTTTGTGGGAGATACTTTAACAGAAAAATACAAGTGTAAATGCTGTACTTAATGTAATGCTAACAAACAAATGTATGTTAAACCCTCATACCTCTGGTGTTTCTCGTTAGTGGGTAAGACTGGTGTTGGCCAGAGTGACTGAGATGAGTTGCCCCACTGAGATTTAAGGGTTATGGGAGGTATCTGAGTGGTTGGGAGATACCTGAGTGGTGAGTAAGAGCATCTGGTGTTAGTTACAGTTGTAGTAAAGCAGCCCCAGGTTCATGTGCACTGTGAACCCAGTGGACTGCTGGCTAGGGCTGTCATTCTCAGGCAGTCCACTACCATCCTTCTGGGAGACAGTTGGGGAGTTGACAAATGTTTGTACAACTGGGCATTGAAATCACCCAGCTATTTCGGTGCTACCACACGAAGGTGTCTTTCTCCAATATCATTAGCCAGAGTTGTTGCTGCTGCTGTCGTTTAGCCTTAGCCTGTCTGGCTGAGTAGACCTGTTGACCATGGGTATGCAACTGTATCTGTGGCCTTGCTTGGGTCTAGCACAATACATACACTGTATTGGGAAATGGCACTCCTTTATGGTAGACAGTGCCTTGCCAGGGTCAGAGTTGGGTCTTTCCCCATGGCAAGGTGCAGGGAAGTATAAGGAGGTTTGGCTTCAAAGTGGATGTCATACCAGTAACTATTTAGTTGCAACCAGGGTGCACAGCACTCCCTGGTGTAGGCTGCTCATCAGCACCCTAAGCTTGAGTAAAAGAGATAAGTTGCCTACTAAGGCATGAAAGTTAAAATCTGACAAACTTCAGCATTTAAAAATGGTACCTCTTGCTTTGATGCAATTATCTGAATGTACTTTGGATCTACTCCTAGTGGATCATGTTTTTTTCTCTCAAAAGGTTTCTCCTCCTCTTCTGACATCTGCAAGACAGAGTTCTGACAATCACTTGGTGCATCCTCCTCAGAAAATATTTCGTCTGTTTCAGGTTCTTGTTTGATCTTCTTCACTGGAAATTCATTTTCCTTTTGAGTACCCTCCTCCTCTGATCCTGAAATTTCAAAGCAAACATTATACAGCATGTTCTGGCAGTTCATTTATTTCTATCACTAACATCAACCAATGAACCCGAAATTTCAAAACAAATATTACTGTACATTTTTCCTTCTACTGATCCTCCATTTCACTTTAGTTCATCAACTTTACCTTGGCAAAGTGTTTTGTCCTTTTGCAGCTTATTTCCCATAGTTCAAAGGCAGAATAAACAAGATTGGTTATATCTATCTACCTGTCTATCTATATTTTAATTCACCCTAGTCTGTGGTGGGGACCTCTCATAGTAAAGAGGTAGGAAACTATCTTGATGAACCTCTTCTGCAGGATCCTTTTTATTTCACTCTAGCAACATTCCAAAATTATATTACAGTACAGTATTTAGTTTAAGGAAGACCTCTGATAGTGCAATGTTTAAGAAAAGTTCATGGCAGTTGTGTCATAAGAGTTTAGCTAAAGCATGTACAGCATACCAAGATACAGTAATTCAGGTAGAACTAGTAATAAATTGGCTTTCGTGACATTCCTTTTCTCCATGATAAATTACCAAACTCTGCCAGATGGTTAGGCTTATGAAGTGAAGCTAAGATATCAGGGCCGAAGTTCATTGGGAATGCTGTTGATGGTTCTCTTATTACTGTACTTTTACTTTGTTCATGGATCTCACCACACTCCATCCTCATATGGGAAAAAAGATGATGATGATGATGATGATGGTAATTATGATAAAAAAGCAAGGGAATAAAAGATGATGATGATTATGATTGTAATTATGATGAAAAGACAAGAGACAAGTATAAGTGAACATGCACTGTGAGGCATACGTACTGTGTACTGTACAGTACTGTATTCTTATTTCAGGTATATGAACTGATATAATCCCTTTAGTGTAGCCTCCTATTCTAATTACAGCAAGTCTTTGTTATATATACAGTACTGCCTTTTGGATGCTCTTATCTGCATTATATCCAAGTAAGCTATAGAAATATTGCCAATCAAAGCTCCATTGCTACCTGCAAAGCTAAGATGTCTTACTTCTTTTACTCTGACTTGGCCTAAAACTGCCATCTCCCCTTCCTGAATACTAAGCTGTAACAAAAAATGATGCTAGTCATGCAGAAGTGCTATGGAAAAAATGTACAGTAATTACAGTATTCCCTTATTCTGCCACTGAGGTACATCAATTAGGCTGTCAGAGGACATACTGTAAATCTGGGCCAAGTTAGAATGAAACGAGTATTGTCTCCTCCAGGGTACAGCACAAGTTGTGTGGAAAATGTTGTGATATTTTAGTAGATATTCCTGGCGTAAACCAAGGACTTCATTGTGAATGTGGCAGCATTTAGAAAAAAAAAAAATGCAGACTCCATTTGGATTCAAATCACAGTATACTGCTGCATACTCTCCTCAGAGCCAGCCTTTGTTTCTTTTTTATTACATAATGATAATAAATTATAATCACCATCATAATCAGCATCATTCTGACTTTATGTCTGACCTTAAGATTAAAAAAAATATATACTGTATATATATATAGAGAGAGAGAGAGAGAATTTCTACCAACTACACCACAAAGGTGCTTGTGACCAGAATAAGAAAAATACATGTATGTAAATGCTTGGATGTTGAAAAGCAATGACAGCAACGGAGTGGATATCACAATACAATCAGGCAGCAACTTTTTTACTTCCCTGGTCACTGCCCTACTCCTTATCACTGCTGTACTTTCAATGAACCAGCAACCTTCCTTCCCTGTTATATACAATGTATTTCTGTAATTTATTTTTGCTGCTACCTGGCAATTTTATTCAGTGAATGTCTCTCCTTAACCCTTTCATACTGGTGATGTACAGCTTTTTTCATTTAATTTTGACTACCACCAGACAATGAGTTTGAGTTGGAATGGATCTCTGTTAGTAGTAAATAGCGGCAGTTGCAACCCCAAGCTTATCTGAATGAGAAACCAGTGGACTGCAGGACTAAGTTGCCTTCTTTCTGCAGTCCACCTTCCTCCATTAAGTGATAGGGAGGTGACAGGGATGTTTTTTTTTTTTGACCAATCATCACCACCTGGTCATATCCATGCCACCACATGAAGGAATCCCTCTCAAGCTCCCTTCTGTTGGTGCATGGATTAATGAAAGCTATGGCTCAGTGGGTTAGAGCGCTCCGCTCTGGCCGTAGGGTCGGAGGATCGAATCCACCCAAGGGTCATTGGTAGACATCAGGAAGGGCATCCGGTCATAAAATGCTACACGCTCCAATCCAAAAAGGCCGACGCATGCAAGCATGTTGCAGCCTTCAAAAACGAAAACGATGGTATATCGGAACCTTGCAGCTCCAAAAGCCTCTGAGATTAATAAATTTGTCTCTAAGTGGAATAATACATCATCAGACTGAAGGAGTTAATCCTATCATCACAATACATTAAATACTTTTTTTTTTTTTTTACTCTTGTCAGTTTTATTCAGTTTAGGAGACCTCTAACAATGAAGGGGTAATATTTTATAA
The DNA here is from genome assembly GCA_018397915.1 of Birgus latro. NCBI lineage: Eukaryota > Metazoa > Arthropoda > Malacostraca > Decapoda > Coenobitidae > Birgus > Birgus latro. The sequence goes on from JAGKTI010003318.1 coordinate 23,413, forward strand.
ATCAATTTCACTACTTTAAACCGCCGAGTCCCGACCGGTTTTTTAGCCAGCCTACCCCCAGATCCCGACCGATTTTCGATTTTTTGTTTTTTGGCTGAAACCTTTGCTTTTGGTGAGAAACATCGAAAATTCATAGAGAAATCGCGATCCTCAGGTAAAAAAAGGTTGATACAGGTGTCACTCAACCTTATGTTTTCCTTCTTTTTCAGGGTACCTGGCTAAGAGAACGAACTATGGAAGGGTTGACTAATTCAAGCCTCTTTAAATTACGTATCTATTTCATTTATTTTGTTCGAATTTATGTGTAGTAAAAGTCTATAATGGTTTTCACACAATAATATAGGTGTTTATAAGCATTGCTCACTTACCCAAAACCCCAGTATATGGCACCTTCCTTTACGACATTACCACCTCATCACTTCTATTTGTTTCTACCTCTAGCTTCTTTGCTTCTTTGTCCTCCACCTCAGGAATCACTTTCACCGTGAATTTTGTCATTAGAGCGACCATGGGGCAACATACCTTTACTGGCTATGTTACTGCTAACAGGTGAATTGCCCAGTGTGGGGGGGAAGGGGGGTTAAGAGGGGCCAGGCAGTATCCCCACTTGACAGCAGGTAGAGGAAGGTCTCCCACATATGCCTGCCAAAAATCACCCGCGAATGTTGAAAAATGTACACACAATGGGCCTTGCAATTGCGTGACGTACGGTGTACGTTGTTGGGTCTGTCCGCGGGAGAAAGTTGCGACGTACACCGTATGTCGATGGGACTCGGCGGGTTAAAGCATTACACGTCCTAGTAATTCACCCTATTACTTTCCTCAGCATTGTTATCCTTGTACTGCAAATGATCCGTTGTTGAATATCCTCACTGTAGTTCATTCATCTTCACTCTGTGGAAATTTTTTACTTTATGCAGCTTGTTTCCCACATCTCAGTAGAATACAGTATAGTATAATAATGCGACGGTTTTGCTGCCTTCCCATGGCCAGTGGTGTACCCAGAGGGGTGGCCAAGATGGACCTGGGCATTCCTGAAGTATGCTTGACCACACAATATTTTCAGGGGAATACCTGCATACAGCTGCTGAACTGTTGTCCTTGGGCCACCCCATGGCCACCCCATTTTAATATTCCAGCTATGCCCCTGTGTATGGCTCTTCCTTGTGACTAGCATCATACTGTATTCTAGTGTCAATATTTTAAAATGTAGAGATAGATATTTGGGGCTGTCAAATTTGACTCAATATAAACTAACTCCAGCCATACTCTTTATCTACCTTTGATAAGGCTGAGTGACAGAAGTACTGTATATCAGATTACAAAGCACTGAGCAACAAAAACACCTAGTTAATCTGGGTACAGAGACTATTATCGAACTACTGTTTGATACCATATCTTATCTCCTTGGTTCACATAGGGTCAATTGCACACACCCCTACCCTAATTCATATGCAGTTCTTCATTCTTTTTTGTATACCTAACCTCATCACCATCATCATTATCTTTATTACCATCATGACCATTACCATCACAACCCTACTTGACAAAAATACTGTACATAGAATGGGAGGGATCCATGTCTAGTAAGAGAAAAGCACAAGCACAGGAGAACTATCAATACACCATCAGGAAAGACAGACCAACATTCATCAACCCTTATACATTTTTCAGTTTCATCGTTCTGTTGTATTTCACTTCACTGCTTCTAGTACGTGGAAATGACCACCATCTACTCACCTGAAGTACTGCTACATTTAGGTGACAACACTGAGTTACAAGCTAAATGGTTTCCTGCACCCCAAGTATGAGTAATCATTTACCACATGGGTAGGTGGTTACCATATGACCAATAATAAATGCCTGGTGGTCTAGTGGTCCAACTTGACATAGCCCATGAAGGTGTAAATCTGAAGGGATGTTTAGGGATTACCAGCTCACATAATGCCACTCAGGGAAGAATGACTGGTCAATCTTTCCTTAAATATCTTAAATGAGTTGCTTAGTCCTAGGCCTCTATGGTCATGATGGGGCAATACAGGACGGAATGATGATAAACATCACAACAAGGAAGTTACTGCATACAGTTGGTCTGATGTGCAAGTCTGGGCACTTGGAAGTGAAAGTGAAAATTTTCTCCACAATTCAATACCTCAGGAGTTAATTAAAAAAATCTGTAGTGTAGTTAACTAATAAATTTATAAAATAACTAAATATTTCTAACAATAACTCTTACTCATTATTCATTCATCTAAATACAACAAATCTAGATAATAATAACACACGATCACTGGATCTTAGCAAAATTTCATAAATTTATCATAAGAATGATCATATTGCCAAATATAATACTCCACTAACTATAAAACAAGTGATTCTAATACTTTTTACATTCATCTTGAGAATCCAGTGTAATTACAGTATTCTGCTCTTGTTAGGTGTTCTCAAGTTGGTCACTACAATTCATTAATTAATTTTTCTCGATACATAAACTTTCTATGACCAATGACATTAAGTACACAACTTCCTAATGGACTAAATAAGAGAGATGAGGAAATTGAAAGATACTGCTGTGCTGCAAATATTAGAGATTTAGAAAAACAAAAAAGTTGCATTAATTAATGCCACAGGGGTTACACAAACATGGCATATCTGTATAATACAATAAGCTGTTTACAAGACAAAAGACACTCGTGCTATAAAAAAAATATGACCTTGTTTTCCTGCTCAACAGGGAAACATTGGATATCAAGCCCTAATCTAGTATGTTCCTCTATAACCTTCAGAAAATAATCTAATCTAGTATGTTCCTCTATAACCTTCAGAAAATAATAATCTCATTGCTTTACGTAATATGGAAATGACTGAATACCAGGCACAAATCCAGTATGTTCCTCGATATTCTCTAGGCTCAAGTTTGGCCAAACTTTTGTACCTTAAAAAAAAAAAAAAAAAAGTTCCAAAATGAGTGTAATTCCTCCATCTGAACAAATCACCACACTGTGAAATAAAGACAGCATTTAATATGACTGTGGGACAAGTGGTATAGTGTATATAGTCGTATGCTTTACTACTCTACATTAGCTGCTGCAAAGACTAATGCACAGATCTGAGGTACAGTGTAATACTTGTGAGGCCAGATTCACAAACAATCTAACCATACAAATGAAACTTCATTATGACAAGGAAGCAATCCTAAGTTTGTGAATCTGAACTCTGATCTGCATACACTGAAGCAGGACTAAGTTACTGAATTAAAAAGAACATGAAACACTAAAACTGAGATGATGATAAACAAGTACAACACAAAACCACACTGAATATATAAGAAACACAGTAGCACTGCATGCAAAAACATTATATGTATGGTACTGTATCACTATTCTACAACTAAAAATAGAGTTTAAACACCACAAAATATATAAATGAGAAGCAAACAAATGAGCAGTCAGTTCAACAAATAGATACAAATAACTATAGAATAAATTTTGTAACTCCTTCAGCCTGAGGATTTTTTTTTTATAATTATTCTTGCTCCCTTCTGACAATTTCAAGAGATATTTTCCAAAGTTGATGGGTTAAGGATGCTGTCATTAACCCCTTGAATCCAGTGACTTTATTTTCTATTTATTCTTGCTGCCTCTAAGGGAACTTTTACTCAACTTAAGGAGGATTTTTAGAACCCAAGGGGTAAATTATGCCTGTCTCTAACCTCTCCATCTTCAAAAGTCTCTCCTAAACTGAATTTATTTGTTTCACTATGGAAAGAAAATAAAAAATACTGCATGTCATTGCAGCAAAGCAGGTAACAATTTGTTACATGAAGTCTTCCCTAAACTTTATCAAATTGTCTTCTTAGTAGCTAGAATATAACAAAAGTATACTACTGTAGTGAAGGGGTTATGTTAACATCTTCAGATCAAAGACATCTTTTTTTTTATGCTGATAAAAATAGATGATTTTATTTAGCTTAAGAGAGACACCCCCCTTATTGTTATGGCCTGAGGCTCACCTAAGAACCAAACCTTGTGGACTGCAAGCTGAAGTTGCCCTTCTGCAGCCCACCATTCTCCTTGCAGAGGACTGGGAGGGAGCTGGGGGATGTTTGTAAAACCAGGTAGCAGAGCTGTTGTTACATAGGTGTCAGCATGTAAAGGCATCCCTCTTCAACACCACCCACATAGTAAAATGGCTGATAATGACTATACTTAACTCTTCAGTTTTAAAAGTCTCTCCTAAGCTAATTAAAATCAACTGGAGGCAGCAAGAACAAAATAATAATGCCCTTAGGGTGATGGGTTTACCCTCTCCAATCCAGTAATGTCTTCTTTATTTTATCTGCTAATCCATCCATCCATCATCCACTCCTTTTCTGCCCTATCTTGAGCTCCGGGTCCCAGGGCTAGACTACTAATTTCTGACAAGTGAGCTGAGGGTGAGCAGCTTCACTCACTCCAACTGGCATTGTGTGAGCAATAAATTCCAATCATCCCTCAGATGTAAACCTTTGCAGCCCCCTTCTTGTTGGAACACCTTAACCCACTAAGATACCAGGCATTGTTATAACTGTGTCATTTTCTACGTCTCTTATCTTACTAAAACACACACACACACACACACACACACACACACAAAGCTGAGCTGCATAAAATCACCTTGGGAAAACAAGAACACAGTAACATACTTCTTCTGACAGAAAGGATTAATAAAAAAAACAATAACTTTAGGTGCTTTTGTTGTTGCTGTATGGATGTCATTCTCATCTGTCATTCTCCATTCCTCCTCCTCCTTCTCACCACCTGACTAACACACATTCTAGCAAGAATAAAAGAAATATGTATGACCTCTGGCTGATAGGGTTAGAAAACAGCAATAACTTCACATGCTTTTGTTGTCAATGATGCTGTCGCTCTCTTCCACGTCATTCTCTGTTCCTCCTCCTCCTCCTCCCTTCTTGACGTACATTTACTTTTGCAGGAATTAAATAAAGCATACATCCTCTGGCTGTTGGGGTTAAAAAATACAGCATTAACTTTACGTGCTTTTGTTGTTATTGAGGCTGTCAATCTCTCCCATGCCATTCTCCGTTCCTCCTCCCTCTTCCTTGATCCACACACATTCTTGGTTCCTCTTCCAGTCACCGCTGCCATCCCCATACACTTCTTTCTTCCAGATGGGGACTTGAGCCTTCAGGCTGTCTATCAAAAAGGACACTGCATCAAGGGACTGCCGGCGGTGCTCTGAGCTGACTACCACAATTACGCTGGTCTCAGTAACTGGCACCACACCCAATCTGTGGAAGAATCATCAACAATGTCCACTATATAATCATTCGCCTATATGATTGTAACATTTTAGCACATCTTTTATGCATTACAACTGTTCTTTCGCTTATGATGCTGCTACAGTGCCAATTTCACATTATACAATAATTTTTCTTGCTTATACCAGTATCACTACAATGCTAAATTTGTAAGGAAATCAATAATTATATGATCAAATTTCAAAAATGCATCTCATCGTAAAACAGAGGTGTGCTGTAACTGTAAATAATTGACTTCCACTAACTTTTTTGTTAACCTGTCATTCTCCAATTTAACTCATTCTCTATTTGATCATTTGGACACCTCTCTCACAAACACTGCTTAACATACATTTATACACTTCAGTTTCATACTAATCCAATTAATATTAATGACCAATAAGAACAGTATTTACGAATGTTTCCTTATGTCTCATCAACTTCAGTATTATCAGCCAATAACATACATACAGCTGGTGTAAAACACCTTTCATCCAGCATATGAAATAAATACAAATTCCACTTATATACTTCCCAAAAATATCTTACCTGTGGTGTAAAACGATATGCTTCACAGGCCATTTCTTTCTAGCTTGGTTACATAAAGTATGCATTTCTTTCTCCGCCATCTCAACATAGGCTTCATATTCAAGTTGTATAACATCCTTTCCCTGGAAATATCACAAGGAATTAGAAAGTGTCTCAAGGATGTAGTAATACACTGGTATGTATCTTCTATACTGCAGGTATCATATCAGTACAGCTAATTGGATACAAATTCTAAACATGTGGCTGGCAAAGTTTTGAAAACTGATTAGGGAAAATACACTACTGTCATGCATGTTACAGGCAAGGTATTGAAATTACTCAATGAAAATATTTAAATTTTCAAATTGCAGGTTCCTCTTAATGACTTAACTGAGTGCTGGGTATGCCCCACCCTCCTGTTCAGACCTCAGACAGGTAGCACTCCCCCCCGTCCCACTCCACCAGGCTTTATTTCCATGCAAAAAAGAAAGAAGCCAATGCTTAAACCCTTCAAAACTCATTCTCACTAGATAAAATTACACAAGAAAGAATGCCATAATCAAGATTCATTCATTTTGAGATTCCTGGAAAAGACAGACAAAAGAAGAAAGTTTCATACTGTAGTTGACCAATTGCATACATGAAGGACCGAGAGTATTGGTTAACTTTTGCATTAGAGAGTTTGACAGAAAAGAGGTGAGAGTGTGTTGTGAGATGGGTGATGCATGCCTGTCACAGCAGGGCAGGAATGCAAGCAGAGTTCAGAAGCGCAGTGATCAGAATAGAAGCTACAGACAAGACATGGAGAGAGATGCAACACTGTGGCGTAAGGAAAGACTGAAGGGTGTATGAGAGATAAAGCTACCATGAAAGAGTCACGTGTGGTGCCAAGGAAGAGGCTGATGGCGCCACATGATGGGTGTGTGGCCAGGGACCTCGCTTCCTCCACTGACAGCACCTCTGTGGTCAACTTTATGTGGTCCATTTCACCTAACCTGCAGAAACAAATGCCATCAGTAACACCCTCAGTCCTAACCATTACAAATCTAACCTACTCACACAAACCACTGTACTGTACTGATGCCTTGAAGCCTGACCTAAACTAACCTTACTTAACCTGCTCACACAAATTACTTTTTAACTTCACTCTCTTGTTCACTCTAACCAGCTGATAAGCTCCTCATTAGAAACATGACCCAGCTGTTTATTCATGCTATGCAGCTGAATAATGAAGCATCTTACATCACTGATTCAATAAACAAATGCTTCAAAATCCCAATTTATCCAACAATTCTTCATTTAACTGAGCTTACTAAATCCAAGGAAAGTTTTCAAACTACCAGTACTTAATCCAGATATGTTGTGACCATAATATTAAACTAAATTCACAAGCACAATAATAAACAAACTAAATCCAAGTGTTGTATTGTCGGTATCAGCAGAATTAGAGGTGAGCTGTATTTTGTGTTGGTGATGAAGTATGATGAAAGATGGTGGCCACATTGTATTCTGACTCTCATGTCTCCATGGGTAGGGTAGTTTCTCAGGGATGAATGTCTGGTGGTAATTCATATAAGATGCTGTTTGGCTTGAGGTAGTGCTATGGCTGTGGTGGCTATGTGTTTCTGTATGTGTCTGAGATGTACAATGTGCAATACTGGATGGAGGAGGAGAAAAGTGAGTTACATTGTCTGGTGCTGGTCGGTTGTTCTTGATTCTTTGCAGAGGAGGGTGATGCAACATGAAGTTACAAGAGTGGGATATGTATCTTGAGCTGAAAAAATTAAATGTCTGAAGTGTAGTGTTGTAGTGAAGGGGAAAAACAGAATTCAAGCTGAGTAAATGACCTCCGCTGATGGGTGGGATGATGGCCACCTCGTCCCCTGTTGACAGCTCCAACTGCTGGCCGGGCTCACAGTACTCTTGGTTAAGTGAGATGATGACACTTTCCCTGATGTTGGCCAGCTCACCAAATGCCCGCACCACCCTGGCCAGCAGCTGCTCTGTAAAGGTAAGGCTGGTTTACTTTCCATTCATCCATCCATCATCCATTTCTTTTTCATTCTATCAGGAGCACAGGGGCAAGGGGCTCAGCTACTGTACCCTGTACTTAGTCCTGACACTAAAGGCAAGTGACCAGCCACTCACACCTGAGTAGCATTATGTAGGCAAAAAACTCAAACCACTCTTATGCCCTTATGTGGTATACCACCTCCACTGACTCTCACCTAAAAGAAAAATGCTACCTTTTCATATCCAGTGCTGAACTGTTATAAGAGACAGGTATCCAGTAGCAAAATATATCAGTATTGCTAGCTTTGAAGAAAGGTTAAGGAAATGATGCATGGATACAGTGTTAGCTTATTCTGCATCATGTAATAGGTAACTGGCAATAAGCAGGCATAAATCTCTGTCAGATATGATCAATCATATTAGGCTACAATGCATTTATTCTCATCTCACAATGATCTGTAACCCCCATACTTTAGTATGAGTTATAAGAGTCATCCAGTTCCATCAGATGAAAAAAACTGGGTATATACCTGTTGTGGTGGTGGCTGGGAGCGTCACCAATGACCTATCCACTCCGGCCAAGTCACGCGCTCCAGCAAAGAAAAGAACTGTGACCGACACCTCCCGCTCCGTCATCACACCTGCAGCAACAGTATCACACAGTGGGTTAGTGGGGAATGATGTTTTGTTTCATTCTTGAAAGGCTGTGCTGATAGACAGACAGCTAAATAAACACAGACAAACAGGCAGACAGACAGTTTACTGACCATGGCTTACACTGTACACAAGTTTACACTGTAGAATATATACAGAATAATACATAAATGAACACTACCAACATATAGAAAACCATAGTACACATACAGTACTGTCATAGCATACAGTCATCTCTCATTTCTGTGGTTCTGACTGCCAGTTAATTATTCACTGATGAGTAAACCTGCATAAAATACATTAATATAAGGTGTTTTTTCTTGTAAGTTTTGTAACTTAGTAAGTGTAGCAACATCCATTCCACAGCAGTTTTTGTCACATAATTATCTTCATGTTATTTTAAAACATTATAACACAATAAGAAAATCAACACAGTAAAGAACAATATTTTCACTTTGTTCTTCTCCAGTCATGAACCTGATATGAGGTGCACACAAAACATATACAGTACAGCATGTACCTCATAGTATAGTATATATTTGCACTACAGTACTTACACAAAAATGTAGCATCAGTAAGAGGAGCAAAAGTACACCCACAACACCACCCCCCAGTGCAGTGAGAGAGAATGATGGGAAGGTTGATTACAAACCAGTGAATGGGTTGTGAATGATTCATCATTTTTTATGCAAACTCATGCCCTGTTGTGTTTTATCTACTGTATAGACTGGGTGTTACCTAAGGCTTACATCTGGTGAGTTTTTTTTATTTGCTTTTTCCAATGTCCTTTTTTGCTATAAAATCCTCAGTATATTAAAAAAAAAAAATTATATTTATCTATTTACCCCTCTATAATCAGGTGCCTTTATTCCAAAAGGTGTGGGTGCCACAAAATGCCTCCATGTCAACCCATCCTCTGCCATCTGGCTAACCTTCTACAGACTCATACCTCCTTCTTTCATAGCCTATAGCTCTCCACCCCATCCCTCCAGTTCATCTTCAGCTTTCCTCTACCTTACTCCTCCTCCACCTCACTCTCACATAGTCTCCTAGTCAATCTCTCAAACTCTGTTCTGTCCACACAACCAAACCACCTTCGGTGTTTAACACCCAAGAATAACTGCCTATTAAAGTTTCATTACTAATTCTATAGGTGATGTGTAAGTTTCACTTAGTTTGCAACTGTACTATATTTTGAAAGCCGGAATTCACTGGAAGAGGTACCTTGATATGGTTTGGCTTTGTGAAGAGAATGGAGAATGTGAAATTGACTAGGAGGGTGACTTGTGCATAAGGTGAGGGAAAGCAGAAAATGGGGATGCTGAGGATGATGTGAAGAGGTATACAAATGAGGAGGGGGGGGGGTGGTTGCCAGTTGAAGTGGGGGAAACCTGATGACAGAGGACAGGGTGACATGGAGATGCTCTGTCTGTGGCATCACCACGGCTGAACTTACCATACATCCTAGCCATAGTGAGTCTATACAGAAAATGTTAGTCTAGGAAGCACTTTTATGCTCTCAACTTACTCAGGAATCCTTTCTGATCCACAGAAAGACATTTTCACAACACAAACTAACCTACAGAGATTATAATGTGTCCTATACTGACTGCACTAGCCTATGGCTGTATTTAGCCATGAACAATGATAACAGCACTGTGCATCCCTGTGTAATAACTGAAACGAAACTTAACAAATTAATCACTGTCCTGGCCGTGACTTGATCCTGGGCCCTCGCACTTGATACGCACACACGTTACCACTGAGCCAAACAGAGGATCCCCCCTTTGCCTCTGGGCAATGCAGGCTTTTATACACCCCATTACATCACTCTTTTCTCCCCCTAGTGATTAATTTGGTCAATTTCGCACACCCACATGGTAGTGTAGCGCATTGGAGGGCACCAACAGGGGCGCTGTAGACCACAACGGACAGCTCACTTCCCCGGGATGTTAGGCTTGTCAACAACATCATATGACCCTCAAGGCCCTTGCCTCACATCCCACTGCCGCCACCAATGTAATAACTGAAATGAAACTTAACAAATCTGTCCTGGCCGAGATTCGATCTCAGGCACTCGCGCTTGATATGCGCCCACGTTTCCACTGAGCCAAAGAGAGGATCCCCCCTTTGCCTCTGAGCAACGCGGGCTTTTATACAACCCATTACACCTGACCAACACACCTCGTCCTCCCTTAATATAAATCTTTAGCTAAGTTAATTGAAGTTAGTTTGGCTTCTACCAACACTTTCCTGTGAATCAGTAAGAGCTTCTAAATATGGCAGGAGGACATTAACACCAAATCAATAAGGTAAAAACAATGAAACTGAAAAAGATCTTTTTTCCATACTGACTACAGTATATTTCATGCATACCTCCAACACTATCATTCAGGTGAAGAGGATTCCTTCAGTTGAATAAAACCATCTACCAGCATTATTCGCCAGGAAAAAAAAAAAAATGAAAAGATTAAGAAGCAGTAACTAGGGTTAAAGGTAGAGTAGCCTAGCTGAGTTACTCAGTGTTGTCTAAAATAAGTTCTCTGCGGTAAGATACACCTTTCCCTACACGGTAGAGAAATCTCGAACTATTTATTGTCCCTTATTTGTATGTAAGTTTCTGGTAACTTTTTGCCTTTACACTAGACTATGGTCAATCAAGATGAAACCATCTCAATATCACCTACAAATATTTTTTTGGCCTTTTCGATATTATTATTAAGGTAGCTCAATACGTAGAGCACATGTAAGAATGTATATTATAGTAACATTTTCTTTTGTGTTCCATACAGAGGTGATCTCACACTGCTCGGTAAGCAATATTAGGTAAGGAGTCCTCTAATTTTTTATACTACCTTATTTCACGGCGAGGTTTACCATACCTTTTGTTTACACTGGAACAGCTGTGTTCCACAAATTCTCTACAAAACTAAAATACGGAAAATGCAAGAAACATAATAACAGTAAAATGTGTAATATTGTATATTAACATAATAATCTACAGTCTTTAAATATACCAACTTTTTATTTAATATCGGTTTCATTAAGCTAAAAAGAGATAAATTCGTCCATGAGTATCATTTTTTTACTTAGCATAATTACATTCGATTAATAGAAATATCTAATCTTATATTGAGCTCAATTTTTTTTTTATTTTCATTTTTATAATTTACTTTTAAGAACCACCGCGCAAGTCGCAATACCGCAGACGTCCTCCCTTCCCGTTCTTTCATCAAAACACCCTGTGAGTGGGCCTTGCCGCTGTTTTAGATATTCCTATTCATCTTCTTTGATCTGGCTCATCCTTTACTCATGTTTGGTGAAATTAGTGTTTTAAAGTGTATAGGTGCAAGTGTACATAATTAATTGCATTGAAATTGTGTATTGAATAGGATATTGTAGATACTAAGTTGTGCATGGGCTTGGTGTCCTGGTACAGTTGTAAACAAACCTGATGATATTGTGATGAATTGTTGTTTGTGTTTTATTAACGCTTCTGGATGGAAAGTAGGTTACTGAATTTGTGCACAAGTTTGCGTAGACTTGTTATTTCCTGTTCGTTGCTCCGTGTAAAGTTGACGAACCTACCTTAGCCTGACAGTATATATCTCGACTCCAATCATGATATCATTATAGTGGAAATGTAGGAGGGCTTTCATGGATTTAAGTTGCAATCTTTGGAACATATTAGAACCTGTAGGTCTATTTGCCATTTTTGGTTAGTTGACCTTTCTTCCACAGATGCCTCATATCTAACCCCTCCAGTTGAGAGGTCTTGTGGGTTAAGTAAAAGTGGGGAGATAGCAAGAGTAAAATAGAAAGGTTGAAATCTGATTGGATTGTTGCTTTTCTTGCCCAGATTTCCCCCCTCCCCTCCCTTTTTTCCCACAATGTGTATGCCAAAACTCATTATTGGAGACAAACTTTAGTAATTCTTTTTTCTTAGAAGACTTACCCTACCTTTTCATAAGGAGGGAGGGTATCGAAGGTCACTCAGGGTTAACCTCTTGTATTCTTTGATATATATTATTGCTTTAACCCAGTTACCTTCAGATAGTTTCATTCAACTTGAGATGTGGTGAAAGGGTTGTAACCTCTTTCAGTTTGAAAAAATTCTTAAAGCTGAATGAATTGCATTGTGGAAGTGAGGTAAAAATGAAAGGTTCATAACAAGAGCCAGCTTGCAGTCAGTATCACAGCATCTTTGAAGTTTCAGGAGCTAGTGTATTTATGTAGTTATTTTATTAGCTAATTATAGTTTATATATTTTTTTTTACATACTCTTTGTCATAGTTTAATAGTGCAGCCATTTTAGGAGCTGCATGGCACAGTACAACCAGCCTACAGCAGGTATCCTCATAACCTAGAATGGAATACCCTCCTGGATATAATTTTTTCATTTGCAGCACAATGGTGAAGGTGTACAAGCCTGGGCGTGTTGTTATTCTTCTCACCGGCAAGCAGGCCGGCAAGAAAGCCATTGTGGTTAAGAGCAACGATGATGGCACCCAGGACCGGCCATATGAGCATGCGCTGGTGGCGGGCATTGAACGCTACCCCCGCAAAGTTACAAAGAGCATGAGCAAAAGAAAGATTGCTAAGCGGTCCAAGATAAAGCCATTTGTCAAGGTAAATTCATTTCCAGCTGTACTTTCATTCAGTCTTTTTTCCTCATTATGAACATAGGGACTTGGGGTTAGGCTGCTCAGTCTCAACATCCTGTTGCTGTTCCCTGAACATGTTAAATTTGTTGAGTATTCTGTTTTAAACTGTGCGATTAAAAGAAAAAGTTGAAGTCATTGTGCATGTGTGGAGTTTAAAGCTTTGTCTATTGTCCAGTTTCTCATCCAAGATATTGGTAACCTTCACACAGCATACTTTTGAATATTTTAGTGAATTGTTTTCTCCCATTGTTTTCCTGCTAATTTTTATCAGCTTTATTCGTCAGGTTCATTGTCATAATCTCAGCTGGTATATTACTGGAATAGGGCTAAATTGTCAGCACTAGGAATAGTGTTGTGGGAGAAACAAGAGTGCTGTACTGTAATGGTACAGTTGCCCCCCCCCCATTTTTTTTTTTTAGTGCAAAAAAGAAGGAACCAAAGGCTAAGAGTTCACAAACTCTCTCTTAAAAGTTCTTTTCAAATTTCCCTCACGGTACTTATTTGCTATCGGTCTCATGGTCATATTTAGCCTTAGATGGAGTTTACCACCTGCTTTAGGCTTCAGTTACAAGCAACTTGACTCTACAGAAAAGTCCTTTCCACCTGCCAAGGCAGAAGATTTTTTTTTTTTTTTATGCATTGCTATGACTGGGATAAATTAATTGCTTCTGGTCTTTTAGGAGTTACTGCACTGTGAGGTGTAAGATTGGATGAATGAAGATAGTTTCTAATGCCCTGAGTTTTAAAAACCTCGCTTGTGGTGAGTAATATCACCTTAAAGTTGCAGCAGTTAACATTATAAAGTGAATGGGTTAATACTATGTATTGTGCTGAACCCTGTGGTGATTGTATATCAGATTGTGAATCTGAGTAATGCCTGTATTGAACTTTGTAATGATTGTATTTTAGATTGTGAACCTGAAGCACCTGATGCCCACACGGTACACTGCAACTGACATTGTTTTTGACAAAGTGAAAATCAATAAGGAGACAATTAAGGATCCTGGCCGCAGGAAGAAGGTTCGCAGGATTGTGAGGCACAAGCTGGAAGAAAGGTTAGAATAGCTAGTTGTTTTAACTTGATATATGTCTGTTAACCCCTTCACCTCAGTTGAAGATGAGATTGTTAGATTGGAGTGTTAATTTGACTTCTTACTAAGGAGGCTCATTAGTAACAAAAATTTCTTGCAACCTTGACTTAGTACAATACCGTACTGGTATTAAAAGTATGAATGGCCTAGTTCCATCAGATGAAAACAGCTATAGCATTGGTATCTTCAGTTAAGTTTATAACATTCTGAAGGGGGAGCGGGGTGGCTCAGGGGTAGAGCACTTGACGCTAGAATGCAAGGTTGAGAGTTTGCACCCCGCCTGGGTAGCTGTCTTGCTGGGAGAGGTAGCACTCTCCCGTCACCCTACCTGGGCTATATGATCTAAGTAAGTCTTGCTCGGGGGATTAATCCCACATAGCATTCTGAATGTAAAATTTCCATAAATCACTGTAGTATATATGTTTTCAATAAAAGAAAGCCATTTCCGTTCAACCTCTTTTCTCTTGGCAGTAAGTTGGTGTTCATTAACTTCACCTGTTGGTTGTCTGCACATTGTTCAGGGTGTTTGTAGTAGGTTAACAGGATGCACTTTATAGTTATCTAGTGTAATAGGTGGGGGCGTTCACCATCCACTCATTCGATGTTGTGCTGCTCTCGAGTGTTTGCCCTTTCCTCTCCTCCCTCCTTTCTTTCCTTCCTCTTCTGTTTTTCTTTACCTCATTCTTTCCTCATTCTTCTGCCTGTGTGGTACTTACACTCCTGCTTTTGTCTTTCTTTCCTTCATTCTTTCATGTTCCTTCTGCCTATGGGTGACTATACTGAGTGACATGCTGATTGGTTTCCTGTACACCAGGAAACCATTTACTGTGTTGGGTGGTAACTATATAACCAATTTATGGCACCTGGTGGTTTAGTGGGTAATTGCAGCACTCCAGTCAGATTGAACCAGTGAAGATATATATCCAAGGAGTGGTTTGGGTTATTGCAAATGTAATGCCACTCAGGGATGAGTGAGGCTGGTTACTGTCATCTTAAATGTCAGGACCAACTTGCCTAGTCCTGGGCTCCTGTGCTCCTCATGGGGCAACATAGGATTGGATGATGGATGGATGTAATTTAGTTAGTTCTTAGTTTTTCTTGTTTCCAAATCCTACTCAGCCCATTGATGATGCAGGATAGTGGGTTATACATAGTAACCATGTGCTTTTCTTGTGAGGCATTGGAAGTATTATCATCCTATTCCCCTAAATTGGGAAGCCTCTTAAGATCAGGTGAAGAAAACAGGTATACAAGGACTTCATTAGTAGTCAAGGTAAAGGGGGTAGCTCCCCCAAATTTGGCAATTTCTTTCCCTTGTTTGTATGCTGCTGTTTGTTTGACGTTAAGGATCTATTTTCTGGTAGGTTCAGTTGAACTTTACAAGAGATTACTTTAAAATAATCATCTGGCATAATCATAGGAACTCATTATTATTTTTGAAAACCTGCATTAACAAAGTGCTCCAAATAGGTAGGGGGAGTGATTTTGACCCTTCAGTAGGGAAGTGTGCTGCATGCAGTTCCATCATCCAGCATACAGTGATTGATATTACAGCAGTATTGTGTTTTTTTATGTTGAGATTGTATGTTGAGATCCATTGTAAGTTGTCAGGGATTGATATAAAATTATCAGGTGGACTAATTTGTTGCATTTTGTTTTTCAGGTACAAGTCTGGCAAGAACCGTTGGCTCTTCCAGAAGCTCCGATTCTAAATAAACTGCTGATTCAATTTAGTTTCTTGTTTGCTTTAGTCCTTAGGAGTGTCTTAATTTTTAATGAATAATCCTGAAGTTTGGCTCTTGCAATTCTTGTTGTTGACGTCTTCTCCCATTCAGGAGTTCTTGTCTCCTGTCAAGATGTCTTCTCTCTACCCACCCCCCATTCAGGAGTTCTTGTCTCCTGTCAAGATGTCTTCTCTCTACCCATCCCCTTATTTTGTTTTTATTACTCGTACTGATTATAATTTTTCTTTGTTTCAGTGCTCTTTTCACAGCTTGTTTCGGTCTGTAAATCATTTTGTTTTAATACTTTTCCCCATTGATTCTTTCCCTCGTATTTCTCATTTAGTCTTTATAAGGTTCACATAAGGATAAATGATGCAGATTTTCAATCTCTTCGTGGTGCATGTAACATTAACTCTAGCTCATAACTTTTTCTCTTAATATTCTTTCTCATTCTTGTTCTTATAAATATTACTTTTGCCCTCTACAGTCCAACTTCTCAACTTTTTGCACCATTGGATCTTTGTCCTACTTCCTTTTCTCAGGTATTTATTTTGTCAGTATTTTAAAATTATTTTTTACCTTATCAGCTTTTTTGCTCATTCCTCCCCCCCCCCCTCATCATATCCGAGATTTCAGTTATGGTGTATTTCTGCTTAATACCTTGTCTCATGTATTCGCTTTCATTTTCTTCAACATTTTTACGTTTTTGCTTCAATAGCATCCTCTCCTCAACTGTTCAGCAGCTCAACATAATATTTAACTTTCTCAGGTTCATCATGTGTTGCAATTGAATTTCCTTTGTTTCATATAACAATGCACATGGTGTTTTGGCACTTTTAGTAGTTTTGTCAAATACTGTAGTTTTTTTTTTTCTCTCTCACCAGCTTTCTACTGCAAAAAGTGCTGTTTGTAAATGTGTTAAATAGCTTTTGGTGAAATTTTGTTTTGTTTTTTGTAATGTGTATAATATTTTATGCATTATTTCACTGCTACCCTTGCCTTATCCCTGCTTTCTACATCATTATTTTAATTTTCCATTTTAATTATTATACTAAGTATTTATGATCTTTATGCATTTGTCATTTATTGTCATTTATCTTCCTGTCCCAATAACACTGTTTTTTTGTTGATTTATCTTTAGCCTTAAGATTCTGAAGTACATATATTGTGTTTATTGTTTCATGTGTACTACTTATTTTCTACAGCCATGACATGATCTTGGAATATCAGTGGGCCTACTTTCACCTCAGTTACTACCTTCAATTGTTTTGCCATTACCATTCTGCTTAATGAGTTGTTATTGAACTGATTTTTGCTCGTAACACAATTCCTGTCTTGCCATTTCTTGGACATAACCTTCACACTAGTTTTCATAGTGTGACCATAGGGATAAGGGACTGAATAGGGAAGCTACCAGAGATCGAACAGCTGGAAGAGGTGCTATTAGGTGACCAAGGCTGATGCAAGCATGTTAGAGCCTTTATGAATTATTTGATATGATTGTATTGAGGAAATTAAGTACTGTATTTTTTTTTCTGAGGAATTCCATGTAAACTTAAAATGTTTATGAATTCTGGAACCTACTTTTTTTTTTAAGGGGGGGGAGGGGATTACATTATGATCAGTATATCTACTGTGCTAGTTGCAAATGGTGTAAGGGATCATTACTAATTGGTTCATTTTTGTGATTGCAGGGTCTGAAAGTTACTGTAGAATTGTGAAGTAAGTGCTGAAGGGAAAAGTGACTCATCTAGGTGATGTGATTGTGAAGTGAGGTACTGTACTTCATTTTAAGTACTTTCATGCAGTGATGGATAGCAGAAAAGGTAGTGTGTGAAGGAAATGAGTTGAGTAGCTTTGGGGGGTATGGAGGAAGTGGCCAGTGCTTTGAAGGGACAAAGACTACATGAAGGTATGTGACCCACCTATTAAATGGGTGTGACCTAGTATGGCATGGGTTTTACTAGTCAAGAATGAGCAGTGGAGATGGAACTAGTGAGTAACGTGTATGTTGATAGGATATGAAATACGGTATAGTGAATATAATTATGCCCAGTCTTTACATTGCTTATGCATATGAGGTGGAACTAGGATACTGGGGCCCTGGGGGGTTTGTAAGTGTGGCCTATTTTAATGGGGATGTTAGTATCCTCCATTTTGCATGTTTTCTTTTTCTGAATGTTACTATTGACTAAAGGGTAGATAGTGTGGTTAGAATGAATGGAATGAGTTTCCAGTACCTTGGAAATGGGGTGAAGAAAGTAAGGTTATCCAAGAAAGGTTCTGCACTCACATGGTCCTTTGTGCTAAAGCTAATCACAGTTACAACAGAGAATTGGGCATTAGTTGTGGATCTTAGACTTGGAATCTTTAGTACAGAGGTAGGAGGAGGACTGCATGAATTTTGTCTGTATCAACATGTAGGTGCAATGTTCATGAGTTTTATAGAAAGGACTATGTAATTGTTCAGGAATGTGTCTATGGATGGCTTAAGTTAGATATGCTGAAAAATAGGTTTGGGATTAGTATTCAGAAATGTGTTTGTGGGTTGCTTAGATTAGATGAGACAGGAAATTGCTGTAGGATTATTTGGAAACCTGTGTGTGGGTTGTTTAGGTCTGATTGGATAAGAAATTGATATGGGATCATTCAGGAATGCCTGTCAGTTGCTTAAGTTAAATAGGGTAGGAAGTGAATATGGGATTACTCTACTCGGGAACCTATATGTCAGTGGCTTAGGTTAGTTAGAATGAGTAGATATGGGATTATGGCTCAGCATTGAGTACTGTACTTTATGCTGCACTTTCACAACTAGAACTGCATTTCAGTTCTAAGTGAGTGCTATAACGTAGCATTGATGGAGAGAACATGAACAGAGTATGATGTGTGTGTGTAGATGTAACTGAATATGAATAGGGTGGTGAAAAGGGGTACAGGGTTTTTTAAAAGGATTGTGAAAGGTACAAGTTATGGAGGCCAAGATGATAGCTTTGCCATAATTGCATTTTAATCATTTCAGTCAGGTCACATCTTTCATTGCTCATACTACCTCCAGAAGATTTTATCCACCTTTGAGAAGAATTCTCAAGCCAGTGCAGTTAGATATAACCATTTTTTTTTTCTTTTTAACAAGAACCTGTATCACCTCTCCTAAGTTGCATAAAATAGTCTGATATCAAAAATTTAAGTAGACATGGGGTCCAGAGAGCACAATGACACTGTTCTTAAAATTTGACCTTGACTTTTTATTGATCTGCACCATAATTGTATCACTTTCTCACACTCAGTGTATGTGCCAAGTTTAATCTAAGGCAGATCAGGCATTCAGGGGATATTTTCTGCTTCCTGAATTTTGCCTCATCCTCGGCCTTCCTCCCTGCCTTCCATTTCACTCACATACACTCTTCTTGTTTGTCTCTCACTCTCCATCCTCTCCACATGTCCAAACCACCTCGGTTTTTCTAACGCTTTTTATCACATCCACATCTGCACCACAATGCTCTTTCACTTCCTCATTTGTCAGACTCTCTCTCCATGTAATTCCACATGCTCCTCTCGAATAACTCATTGCCACTGCCTTCAGGAGCGAGGCACGGTTGCGCCTGTTGGGCTAGCCGGTGCGGGAGCATCCACTGGATCTCTCCTGCTTGTCCTAAGACAGGGAGCAGAGTTGTGGTAGCGTCCGCTGGACCTGCCACTGCGGAGTCACCTGTCGGGAATGCCACGGCTGCGCCAGACCCCCAGCTTGAGTGTGGTAGTGTCCGCCGGACCTGCCTGACCGAGAGTATCCGCTGGATCTCTCTCTCCTGCCCCCCTCGGAACGAGAGGCGCCTCAGCAACGTCCGCATGACTTGCCCGGCCGAAGGAGCATCTGCCGGATCCCCTGCTCCCTCTCCTCTGTCAGGGTGCCTCGGCAACGTCCGCAGGACTTGTCGGGCACGAGGAGCACCCGTTGGATCCCCTACTTCCCCGGCGTGGAGTTGTGGCTGTGCTCATAGGGCCCGCCAAGCTGAGGGAGTGGGCTCAGGCTCCCCCTCCTCCACGAAGCCGGAGGCTCCTGTAGAGGAGCGAGTCTCTGGCTCGGCCCAACTCTCCTGAGGCTGAGTGAGACGCCCTTCCATTTCCCCCCTCACCATCCTGGGCAGAGCTCTCTCCCCTACAGGTTCGTTGTGGAGTGGACCTGTCGCAGGGATCCAGTCCGCCCAGCCGCCCTCGTCCCTGCCACCAACGCTGACGGACTCTCGGGCATCGCGGCTGCAGGCGACTCCTGACGGCCTCCTCCTCCCGAGACCGCAGTCCTTGACCACCGAAGGGCGCGCCCTCCTCTCCGGGCTCCCCTGGGTCACAAGGCATCCTCCGCACTCTGACAATGGCTCGAGCCATACGTATTTAAATGTGTCCAACTCTGGGCATAGGCTTCACAGCCTGCTATCAAGGCCCAGCAGTCCTCCTACATACTATACACCTCCTGGCCCTGTTCGGCCCTAGTCCTGAGAGCCCGACAACTCCCGAGGCCACCACCCAACTGACCCGAGGCGGGCCTCCCGTGATGCCTACGGGACGTCCCCGTGAGGCGACTCCACCATCTCCAGCTGGCCTCCCTCCTACACCGGGCCGCCACTTGAACCTTCCGAGAGCGTGAGTGTCCCCACCTCCTGCTGCCACTCCTGCCACTGCGTTAATCCACATACCTCCCCCAGTGAAATCGGTCCCCTTGTGATGCCCCTCCTCCCCCCGTGTGACCTCTGTGTATTCCCCTTCCCTCAGTGAGTGACATCCCCCCCCCCCATATCTCCCTCATACCCCCAGTTTGTGAGTGAAATAAGCAGTGACTTCCCCAGTGACTCTCAATGGACTCACACCAGTGCCAAAGTTCAGTGTCCCCACAGTGATACGAAGAAGAGACATCTAAAGACTAGTATTAGGCCGGAAGAAGGCCAGAACTTTATGTGCAGCCCCAATCAAGACACGGTAAGCCATAGACTCATTACTCCCCGTGTGCCACACTGCTATATTGTTTTGCCTCAGTGTATTGTAAGGGATTTCTGTAAGTGCCACATGAAATAAGCTATACTGTGCCAGTCAGTCTGGTTAATATATGTGCAATACTGATTTGCCTGTGTTTTTGCCCTTTTCCTTTGATATATGTTCTAGCCAGGTCATGTAGTAAAGGACTCCCAAAAGCTTGTGCCTGTGACTTACGGTGTGAGAAGTCGCGCCCTTAGACACAGCAGAAAACCACTCCTCCCTTGGATTGATCCCCTTCGCTGCCTCGAACAGAGGGTCAGCTTGTATGCAGAAATCAAAATGTCCCTCTGTCTGTCATAGAAATCATCGTTTTAGGATGACATGCCTAGAGACTGGAGGTGTGCTATAGGTGATGGTAGGTGGTGGCGACCATCATCCACTTATGTAGTTTCGCCTACTTCTTCCTTCATCTTTATCATTCTTTTATTCTTTTCTTTGTCTACCTTCTCTTCCAACTTCTCAACCCTCTTGTCAACTTTTTCTTACTAGTCCTCCCACTTTACGCGGCTCTATCAAGTGACAAACCGAATGGTTTCCTGTAATCCAGGAAAACATTTACAACGCTGGGTGGTAATCATATAACCAAATACAGGATGATGTGGAACCTGCCATGGTGCACCTTTTAACTGCATGGAGAAATACAAAAGCAGTGTCCATCCAGGAACCAACCCTCCACGCTCTTCGCCGCGCTACTTTCTGGTGAGGTACTGTCTATCGCAGAGGAACATCGGTTCATTGTACAGTACGGGACGGCCCTGCAGGGAAGGTTGCTTGCCTGTGGTAGATGGGTCTGCTGGGCCAGACAGACTGGAGTTACTCAACAACTGGCAAAAACATCTTTTATAAGGTACAGTATGCACGTCACGAACTTGGTGCATGACGTTGGGAAGGATATGTTAACAATGAACTCCTTGCGCATGTTGGTTTGGCGGCGGTAGTGGGGTTGCTTGGGAGTTCTTATTGAGCGGTGAGCCAGACAAGGTGGAGACGGGAAGCTCTCACGTGGCATTAGTTGCGTCAAGATAATCGTTGTGTGAAGCTGTATTGCCATCCCGTTCGCCCGTAGGACGATTTTCAGTTCAGTTCTTGGTGCCTTCAGACGATCATATCAAAACATTTTATTTCAGGTCGGATCCAGCACTTTGGAAAAGGAGAGATGCGATTCGTAGCGGAGTTTCAAGTTCATCTTGATTCATTGCCAAGTTCCTTAAAATTTATTACAAAATACCACTTTTCCTTTACGTTATTCTACAACATTAATATATTTATTGCACATGTTTCGGCAAATGACATTGTTATATATTTTTAAAGTAATCACTGGTAGGCCAAAACTTTAGGGGTGTGCCCTCAAAATCCCAGCCTGTATTAAACTCACGTATTAAAGACTCGAGTTAAGGCCATACACATCACGGGGCGCTCAGTCTCGAATAAACCTATACTCTTGTTACTCTAACTTGCCCTAAAATTGCCATATCTCTCCATCCTAAATGCAGTGTGGTTACAACAAATCAACACTGGAATATGATGCTAATTACAAAGAAGTGCTGTGGAAAGAATGTGGAGCTGTGGTATTGCCTTTGTCTGCCACTGAGGCATTTGAAATAATAAGCCACAAAAGGGCGAAAACCTAGTCACGATGAAATGCTTTGGAAAGAGTGTGTAGTCGTTGCATTGTCTTTTACAGCCATCGACTTGCGTGAAATAAACCACGAAAATCTGGGCCAAGTTTAGGTGAAAGAACCATAGCAAAAATCGTCACCTGTTTCAGAGTTTTAAGTGCATTAGTATAATCGGTTCACTTTCATCAGACGGAACTGGGCCACTCCTACAACTTGAAATACTAAATCCTCGTTACAGAAACTTCAATGACCCTTAGTTATCAGGTAGAAACTTTTTCCATGTTTACCAGTCAAATCCATCCTTTATTTTTACTCCACTTGGCCATCAAAATCTCTGGTTACAGGTCAAAGTAATCCCTCCAATCTGACAACACCTGGCCATCAAAATCTCCCTGGTCATTAGTCAAATTCATTCTCCATTCTGACTACACCTGGCCATTAACTGAGCAGAAAGGGGCGGTACGTATTTCTGTCAGATGAAAACAACAGACAGTAATTCACCCAAGGAAACAGAAATTCTGTATACGATTTGGTGGGAAGTGAAATAAGACGCGATGTTCCAGATACTGGGAAGAAAATTATCGAGAAGAAGAGATATAGCTTTTTCGAAACATCAAGATGTGGAAGTGGCGATGGTGAATGTTGAGGGGTGAGTAGATAGACAGACAGACAAATAAACAGATAGGCAGATCGAACTTGATCGTACATGATAAATAGGCTTTGCNGGAGAGGAGAGAGAGAGAGAGAGAGAGAGAGAGAGAGGTCATGTGTCACTGGAAACGGGTTGTGTGCAGCTTTTCAAGGAGAGGAGAGAGAGAGAGAGAGAGAGAGAGAGAGAGGTCATGTGTCACTGGAAACGGGTTGTGTGCAGCTTTTCAAGGAGAGGAGAGAGAGAGAGAGAGAGAGAGAGAGAGAGGTCATGTGTCACTGGAAACGGGTTGTGTGCAGCTTTTCAAGGAGAGGAGAGAGAGAGAGAGAGAGAGAGAGAGAGAGGTCATGTGTCACTGGAAACGGGTTGTGTGCAGCTTTTCAAGGAGAGGAGAGAGAGAGAGAGAGAGAGAGAGAGAGAGGTCATGTGTCACTGGAAACGGGTTGTGTGCAGCTTTTCAAGGAGAGGAGAGAGAGAGAGAGAGAGAGAGAGAGAGAGGTCATGTGTCACTGGAAACGGGTTGTGTGCAGCTTTTCAAGGAGAGGAGAGAGAGAGAGAGAGAGAGAGAGAGAGAGGTCATGTGTCACTGGAAACGGGTTGTGTGCAGCTTTTCAAGGAGAGGAGAGAGAGAGAGAGAGAGAGAGAGAGAGAGGTCATGTGTCACTGGAAACGGGTTGTGTGCAGCTTTTCAAGGAGAGGAGAGAGAGAGAGAGAGAGAGAGAGAGAGAGGTCATGTGTCACTGGAAACGGGTTGTGTGCAGCTTTTCAAGGAGAGGAGAGAGAGAGAGAGAGAGAGAGAGAGAGAGGTCATGTGTCACTGGAAACGGGTTGTGTGCAACTTTTCAAGGAGGGGAGAGAGAGAGAGAGAGATTCTGAGAAATGGGTGGTGTCATGAGTAGGAGAAACTTAAATATTTGTGCCTGTGAACATGGTCCTTTTAGCACAATGATATTTTTAGATGAGGAGGCATCTTTAGGTGGGGCTCTGTCTGTCTGTCTCGCACTAAAGATTTAAGGACGCGAGGTGCTCCTCTCCCCTAGACAGTGATTTAGCACATCACACAACACCACATTGCACAGTACACCACACAACACGTCACCACACCACACAAGAGAATTATAGCATGCGTACAGAAGAAGTTTACCAAGTTTACAAAGGAATTACACCATATTTGCAGAGACTAGACTCTCTCTCTCTCTCTCTCTCTCTCTCTCTCTCTCAGGTCATGTTACATATGCGTGCGAGATGTGTGTGACCGGGGTGTGAGTGCATGTGAGAAGATTGCTACATTCTGCTTTATGACCGACGAGTGTGTATGTCAGTNACACAACACGTCACCACACCACACAAGAGAATTATAGCATGCATACAGAAGAAGTTTACCAAGTTTACAAAGGAATTACACCATATTTGCAGAGACTAGACTCTCTCTCTCTCTCTCTCTCTCTCTCTCTCTCTCAGGTCATGTTACATATGCGTGCGAGATGTGTGTGACCGGGGTGTGAGTGCATGTGAGAAGATTGCTACATTCTGCTTTATGACCGACGAGTGTGTATGTCAGTATTTGGATTCCGGATTTTGTGACGTGGTTGGTTAGTGTTGGCAGCGGTCAGGCGGTGGGAGAGTGTGACAGGATTTGAGAGTGGATCTAGTAAGTCATCTAAGACCTGTTGAGTGTAAAGCTGTTGCTAACCATAAATTTTCTTTTCCTTTTTCATAAGAGACGAAGGCTGGGTCAGTCCACTTTGGGAGGCAGTGGAGAAGAAGAAATATGGCCTGTGTGAGAAGCTGGTCAAGGAAGGCCACGATATTAACTGCGTGAAAGAAGATGGATCAACTCTTCTTCACGTCGTAGCCAGGAAGTACAGCAACCAGGCAGTGAAGGCCGTCCCCATCCCCAAGTTGCTTCTGCAGAGTGGTATGCATGTCAATGCTAGAGACAAAGATGGCGAGACCCCCCTTCACATCGCGGCAAAGGAAGGTCTGGATACCTTGTGCTTAATACTGGTGCAATATCAGGGCGATGAGGCGAATACTGCCGACATCAACGCACAGAACTGGGAAGCCAACACTCCCCTACACTGCGCCGCCATGAGAGGCCACGCTAGAGTGGTGCACCTACTTCTCCAAGCAGGTGCCGACCCCATTCTCAAGAATAACTCAAGGTACCTGCCACTCCACTATGCTGCCAAGAAAGGTAGCATTGAAGTTTGTAGGCTGCTCACCCCATTTTATCCTGCAGATGACTGGTTCCGAGATGGTGATGGTGGTGAGATTGTTTCACCTATCGTCCTGGCGGCCATGGGAGGACATCATCACTGTCTGACGGAAATGATGAGCTTTAAGGATTGGACCAACCTCAACTACCAGGATTATGCAGGTAACACGGCGCTCCACGTGGCTGCCAGGTTTGGATTTGAGGGCACGGTGAGAATGTTGCTGAGTATGGGAGTTCTGATCGATGTGCAGAATGAAGGTGGAAATACCCCACTCATGGTAGCCGTCAAGAAAAACAAACTGGGCTGCGTGATGATACTGAGAGAGGCAGGAGCTAATGTTACCCTCAAAAACAAAAATAAACGAAATGTACTGGGCATTGCTGCACTTGAGAATGCTGAAGAATGCTTAGAGTACTTATTGAAGGAAGATGAACTGAAGGATAAAGTGAATGAGGAGGATAAAGACAGAAAGACAGCACTTGCAATAGCGATCAAAAAGAGCAGGGATACATGTGCACAGCTACTACTAACTGTACCTAAAATCAATGTTAGGAAGCTCGAGGAACCACTCCATCTCACCGTCAGAGCCAGAAGTCTGGAGTTACTAAGAGTTTTGATAAACAGAGGTGTGCCTGTTGATGAAAAGAACAAGGCCTGTAAGACTCCGTTGCACATTGCCGCAGAGATCGGCTGTAGAGAAGCATGTCTGCTGCTGCTGCATAAAGGCGCCAACATAGATGCCAAGGACAGCGAAGGAAAGACAGCCTTGTATATAAGCGCAGAGCATGGTCATCCTGCTGTGGTCCATCTACTGATCAAGCATGGTGCAAATATGTATCTTGAGGATGAAAAACAAACCTTGCCCCTACATGCTGCAGCTGAGAAGGGGCACCTCGAGTGCTGTAAGGTCCTCATCAGCAGAGACGCCAATCTGGTGAAAAAGAGGGGCAAGGATAAGAAGTTTGCCATCAGTTATGCCCTCAAGCGTAAAGGCAATGATGAGGTCGTTCAGTATTTACTCGATAACCTACCTTTCAAGGACACAAAATCCATGCCAGAAGATCTACAAGAGGACCTGCATAGCCACACACACAAGGCACTGAGGGAAAAAAATATGTAAGTATGCATCATATTTCCCTTCACGTTTTGAAGATCTGGTCCTGTAACATTTTCTTATTGTCTTATTATGACATACTTTCCACGTTTTAGAGCTGTACCTTCTGATCACAGGATATATTATTCTATATTCGCCTTACTTCTTGACATATCCTCTAATACTTTGATCTATTCTTAAAATATTGATCCCATATTTTATGTATCATCATTTGCTGTTTTAACACATACTTATAATTTCAGAGAATTTCTGCAAACCCTGATAAACAGCAACTGGTGGGAGACAGGGTTTGGACCAGGCAGACTGCATGAGTGTACGAAGATGAGAGTGGGAGGAAGCAAGCCGAGAAATGAATCATGTGAGATTAAACAGCGAAGCGTCAAGGTGAAAAATGCGTCCTGTAAGATGAAAAATGGAGACACAGAGGAGACAGTGGCAGGTAGAAGGGGTCCACAGAGAGCCCCATGTTC
This sequence comes from Birgus latro, assembly GCA_018397915.1. Lineage (NCBI taxonomy): Eukaryota > Metazoa > Arthropoda > Malacostraca > Decapoda > Coenobitidae > Birgus > Birgus latro. The sequence continues at coordinate 50,488 of JAGKTI010003318.1, forward strand.
CGCCTTCCGAGACGTCATCAAGCTGTTCCCTCCCCTGGCCAGTAGTGTTATGGATAAATTTCTGCCGAGGCCTGAAAAGTCTCATATCTGTGCCGAGTACGACTTCAGGGTACTGGAGGACAACTACTACATAGAAAAAGGTACGAGGTTGAGAATATTAGGGATTTGGGTGATCGGTAGAGCTGAGATCAGGTATTAAAAATTCTATCTGGTATGGTTCTGGCGATCTGTTTTTTTTCTTTTTTCTAGAAGTCTTTTGATAGTTTTCTTGCTTCTGTGCTTTTCATTTTTGTTGTTTCTGCAACCATGTATTATATACTAATGGGATGGGTGGAGTAAATTAGCACGGTGATGATGATGATGATTTATGGAACTTTCAATATGTGGGGAAAATGGCTTTGAGGGCTTTCCTGTGTTTTCTCTCTTGCTCACATGATCTCCTGGTCCCCACGAACCATTCAAAATTAAAACTATATACACTATTATTTTACCAGGGGGAAAACTGTATTCAGAAGAGAGCCCCTATGAACTGAACCCCTACGCCAAGGAGCTAGTGAAGAACCCCAGGGCGTGGAAGTTGAACCATCCAGTGAACCTGATGATCCAGCACAGGCGTCTGGCCCTCCTGCAGCACCCCCTAGTGGACGCCTGGCTGGGACACAAGTGGAGGTGCTACGCCAGGTGGATCTTTTATATTCTCCTCTTGCTCCAGTTCTGCTCCGTCGTGGTCCTCAGTTGCTTCATTGTGTTTGTGAAGTAAGTAAGTAGATGTCCTGTGCCCTCCTCCTCAGTTCTTCTCGATTATGGTCCTCTGTCGTTTCATCATGTCTGTAAAGTTAGTGTTGTTAGGGTGACTGAGTACGTATGTATGTATGTAAGTAAAGGAAGTAAGTAAGCAGGCATGTAAGTAAATAAGTAAAAAGATAGATAGAATAAATGAGTAAATAAGCAAATAAGTGTTATCACATTTGCTGCAGGAGCTGGAGACATATAAAGAAAACGTGCAACCTGAGTGAGGAGGAGTTCTGCTGGGTATATAAGGAACACGAACCACACCACTACACCAACACCTCCTTTGCCTGTCAGCCGTGGAGATGGAGCCCCACAACGTCACATCTCCTGCACAGCCTCGTCCTCCTCTCTCTCCTCTTGCAGGGGGTTGTGGAGACTAACAACTTCTACAGGGTCAGTGATGCTGAAGATTTTTTTTTCTTTTTAGCAATGACAGGCTTTTGGAAGGATGATGATAGTTCTCCTACTTCTGTGTTTTAATTTTTCATGATTCTAGATTCTATTAAGCCTACTTATAGCAGTGGGAATAGGGTTATGATGATGATGGTGGTGTGAGTCAGGGAACAGAGTTAGGCTGATAGTGTTGATGGTAATGACAGTCAGAAAATCAAGTCTGGTTTTTGTTGCTGCTTACGGTGATATTACTGAGATAATTCAAAACGTTGTTCCCCTTTCAGTTGCGTTCCCACTACCCAGACAAGACGTGGGTGTGCATACGTCTGCCCTGCCTCCTTCTCACTCTCCTGGCCCTCCTCCCCACCTCTCTCTGCGATCTCACACTCGGCATTAAAGAAGTATGGCAAAGTTGATATTCTTTTGTAATTTATTCATGCAGTCTTCATTAATTTATTAGTTACTATTATTATTATTACTACTACTACTACTACTACTGCTACTACTACTGCTACTACTACTATTTCTATCACTATTTCCAGGACCTATTGTGGCAGTGTGGGGTGGTGGCACTGGTGTTTGCTGGGTTCCTTCTCATCCACATGATCAACCAACACCCAGAGTTCTCCATCATGGCCGTCATCTCCTGGGACTTCATCGCCCAGTTCCTCAAGGGCGTCGTTGTCGTCATGGTCATGATCTGCACCTTCGCCTTCGTCTTCTACAAGCTGATGGGCTCTCAGGTGGGCTTCCTGAACCAGTGGCAGGCGATGATGAAGATAGTGATGTGGATTGTAGGAGAGTATGATTACAACGCCTCGTTCCTGGATAATGAACCGGATTATCCCTGGCTGGCGAATGCGCTCTTCATCGTCTTCATCTTTACCGTCGGAGCCTTTCTCATACAGCTCCTCAAGACGCCTTCCTCAGACGAATCCAAGCTCATGTTCTTCAGGAGCGCGAGAAGGGCGAATCTGCTCCTGAATATTGACGTGTGCCTCCCTTGGTCGTCCATCAGGAGGAAATATGTCGTGGCAAAGAAGAGGAAGGGGAAGGAGGGGCCCAGCACACCTGTAGCCTTGAGTCAGTTCTTCGTCAGCTACGCCGCCTGGATCGGGAAGCCTCAAGAACCAGCCGAAACTCGGAAAAAGGATCAGTTTATTTCTGTTGATGATGTGCCCGAGAAGCCTGCCGATGTTCCCGCCATCTTGAAGGAGCAGACGAAGAAGATGACCGAGATACTGAACCAGATCATGGACAACATCCACAGGCTTAATGAACAGCAGCTAGAGATCAAACATAAGCTAGCCGATCAATCTCCAATTATCAAAACGCTGAGTAGGCAAGTTACAGATCTGGACAAAAAGGTAAAAGGGTTAGTGAAAGAAGGAACACCGTCACCGTAGTTTTATTAAAGAAGTAGTAGTAGTAGTAGAAGTAGTAGTAGTAGTAGCAGCAGAAGCAGTAGTAGTAGAAGGTGTTTAAAGACGTCAGTATCCCGTTGTCAGAGCGTTTCATGGACAAATGGATTATCAAGACAAACTCACACGCATTCAGGGAACCTCAGGATCATTCACTTCAGTACAGGTCAGCTTACATCCATTTTAGCCACTCTAATTCCACATCTGCTGTACTCACACCCCAGCAAATCATTTTTGTCCCATTTCAGTCAGTACAGGTAGAGCCATGAGTACAAATCCACCGACAGTCCCTTTCCAGCACTGTGTCCTGCTTCTAAATTTCTCGATCCTCCCCTAAGGGGAGTATTTTCGTGTGGTTAGGAAGCATACTAACGCCTCTTCGTTACCGATTTATTTCTGAGTCTGCTACGTTGCGATATTCTTGTGTGTTATTCATGCAGTCTGGGTCAACATTAAAAAGATATGAGAAGAAGAAAGAGGATATTAATAGGTAGATCGTTTAGGAACTGTTTTAGGGAGCCTCCTTACCCGAGGAGACAGAATGGAGAGCAGCCGTACTTGTAAAACTTACATCATAGGTGAAACTCGGAAATGTGAGACTTAAGGTGCAGTTCATCATAAAGTCGAGATTTTGTTAGGTTGAAATCATAAGCTGCTGAGATAGCGGTTTGCTATACGTAGGACTTGTGAGTTTTAAAAATTGACTAATACAAAGAAAAAGAAAGAAAGCGAAAAAAAGCGGAGAAAGACGTCACAAAAAATCTAAAATTGCTAGGATATTTTGTTTTAAGTTTTCGGCGAAAAGTCAATGATTAATGTCAAGTTTTAGGAATTATTTATTTACCACTTCGTTTTACTGTGGACGAGGACATGTTGCCTCACCGCGCCATCCTGTATACAAACAAGACCACCGCCACCAGCAGCATGGAAGACTTCAACAGTACGATAGAGAAACGCACAAGTGGTCATCACCACCAGGAAGTTACATTTTTCCGGTTGCAAGGTAACGCAGTGTTAAAATAACTCATTTCTGGCGTGAGAGCCTTATTTCTTGCCGTTGGTCTTGTTATGGTCTCCCGCACCAAATCTGAGAGAAAAATATCCTGTCATGTCTTGGTTTTTGTAGGTCTCGTCTTTGAAATGCAATGTGTCCAGGTATCTCAACACGAACGGAACTTGAATTTGGTATTTTATTATTATTGTTTTTTTGGGAAATAATATTTGTGGGCTTGAAGGCGTTGGTTTCATGTTCATTGCTTCTCAGAAACTGTGCAAGTGCGGAAGAGTGCAAACCCAAATTATCCAAGTGGTATAAGAAGCTTCGCTCTTCCTGAGCGATTCATTGTGCATATTACACTATTGTTTTCTCCTCTATGTTATTTATACCATTTCAGTGTTGATCTATCATAGTTAGCATCAGTAACATACAAGAGGGTTATTGAAGTGTAACTTGAATCATAAATCGCTAAAAAAGAATTCCGGCGATTTATTTTGTATATTACACGACAGCATTATTTCATCTCGACATAATTTTCACCAGAGAATAGAGAAGTGTGATATGGAGAGTGAATACCAGTATCTCGGTGCTGTGTGTGCCAAAAATTGAAATATATATATACATGCTTGCTAACCACATCGTATTTACATTTTCCTTTGGTTAGATGAGCTACATAGGAAAGTTGTCAAGAATAAAGCTATTCTCTGCACGACTCCTATATTCTGTTTGTTTTCTTTTTATTCTTGCCGACTTCAGACGATTAATTCAGCAAGGGAGAGGCTTTTTGAAGAGAAGGGGGTTGGGGATAGATACTGCTTTTATTTACCTCTTTAGAAATATATGTCTTTCCTAAGCTAAATATAGGTGATAATATACGAACCAGACAGATGGACAAAAAGATAGATACAGTATGTAGATAAGTAAACAGGCGTCACAGTTCTGAAGGGGTTTGTGGAAGTTGTCGCTAACTCCTCCAGTTTCAGCTGAGGAAATTTGGAAGTGAGTAAGGAAGTAATTGTACTGAAGGGGTTGCTGCCTGATTAAGGGAACGATTGGAAGAAGGAAGGGAGGGAAATCACTGTATAATTAACCTCTTTATGTCAAGATCTCTCTCTCTCTCTCTCTCTCTCTCTCTCTCTCTCTCTCTCTCTCTCTCTCTCTCTCTCTAGTTTTCTCCTTCCCAAATGCCTTCCTAATTCTTTTTCGTCTCTTCCTTTTCCATCGTTTTTTTCGTGTCTGTCGCTGTCTTCTTCCTCTTTCATTTTCCTTGTTCGATTTACCCTTTATTTCCTGTTTTCCTTTCACCATCTGCATTATTCTTTTTTGCTTCCTCCGTAAAGCATACTGATTTGAGACATGCAAATGACTTAGATATCCTGAAGTTGTCTCGTTTTCTGCAAGTTAGGTCGCAGAAGAAAACCAAGTTGCATAGATCACTGCAGTATATGATTCTGTTGTTATGTCAGTGCAGGACCGTGGACTGTGGTTTGTTTAAGTCAGCCATTCACATCAAACTGCTGTCCTTGTTTTCATTTAAACAGTCACTACACGACAAACTTTGGGTAGTGTGAAAAGACGAAAACATGTTAACATCGTAAATTTGTTGAAGGCAAGTTTACAGAAACGACCACTCGTGTGTTCATACAAAAATCCATGCTTTTCTAATTTTCTTTAACAATAGGTCAAAGGTCAAGGTCACAGAGCAATTTCAGCATTGCCTTTGCCCTGCGCCTTTGATCTTTGACCTATTTTATTTGAAAGTCTACAAGTTTCGTCATTAGAAGGACCTCAACCCGTCCACCAAGTTGGGTTAAAATCGAATGAAAACCTAGACTATCTCAATACTGAAACTACCGTAAGAATAATTCCGGCTGAGATAACTCGAACAGTATTTATCTGGTTTTAGCCAAGATTGGTGGAATAGTTGAGGGTCTGCCACTGAAGAAACCCATCTTTTATTAGAACAATAGGTCAAACGTCAAGTTCACATCCTAAGGTCAACATTTACCTTGTTCCTTGACCTTGATCCTTGACCTGTTCTAAAAATAAAAGTGGATTTCGCCAGGGTCTCCCCGTCAACTCTTCCACCAAGTTTGTATTAAATAAGACAAAAACTTCAAATTATCTCACAGCCGGAACTTTTTCACGGTAGTTCCACCCGTGATATAACTCAAACAGTTTTTATAAATCCGATTTTAACCATACTTGGTGGAAGGGTTGAGGGTCTGCCTGTGAGGATGCTTGTCGATGTGTAGAAAATAGGTCAGAGATGAAGGTCACAGGGCAGGATCAGTGGTGAATATGTGAGTGAAGTTATCAAGGTGAAGGGACGCTAAGTGTGGTGATGTGTATGAGGTGAAGTGAGTGGGGTTATAAGAGATGAGGTGAGATGAGATGAGGTGTGAGGAAATGTAAGGTGAAGCTACATGAAGTAAGGTAATGTAGGTGATGTGGAAGAAATGAGGTGAGATGAGATGAAGTGAGGTGAGGCTAGGTTATTGTGAGGTGATGTAAATGAGATGTGGTAGATGAGTGAAGAAGACTACAACAGACGAGGTGAGGTGAGATGAGACAAGGTAGGGTACAACGAGGCAAGATGGGGTGATGTGATGTGGATGGGGTGAAGTGAGATGAAGGTGAGGTGAGGTGAAGCCAGGTGATGTCAGTGAGGTGTGGTGAATGAGTGGAGATGAGCTGAAGTGAGATGAGATGAGGTATAGGGTAGAACCAGGCAAGATGAAATGCTGTGATGTGAATGGGGCGAGGTGTGGTGGCGTGGCGGCGCGTGGCAAATGACGCGCGTGCCACCACCACCACCACCACAACACAACCCTCCCCAGTGCCGCCACCCCCCTGTCAGTTCAGTGCCAGCAGGGCCAGAGGATACACGCGCGTCACAGTGCCTCCCCGTACTACCTCCCTGCCCCCTGTGTACGCTACTGTGTTTACTTCACCACGCACCGTACCGTGTCATAATCGTGCCGTACCGTGTCATGCACCGTGGCTGTGGTGATTGTCTGTGAGGTACCCGTGAAAGCATATACCTGGGGCGTGGCTCTGGAGGCGCTGGAAGGCTGGAAGTGTTGGGGTTTGTGAGTAATCTGCCACGGTCTTCTGCCATCGCTGCTGGTGCTCACAGCGGGCCATGGTGAGGCCCGGGCTAGGGTGAGGCAGTGTGCAGTGTGAGGGTGATAAGTATGAGGTGGGGTCCAGTGGTGATGGGCGGGGACTGCTGCTGATGTGATCGTGGCCAGCGGTAGTGCTGGTGAGGGCGGGAGTGCAGGCGGCCTTGGCTCCGCCCATGTCCCTCACGGCCCAAGAGGTGGTGGAGCGCGCGGGTGTGGAGCTGTCCAAGTGCATCACGGGTCTGGGCCTCCGATCCCGTAGTAGGGAGAGGGAGGTGAAGGAGCCCCCACCGGGAACCAGCGGAACTGCGTCAGGAGGCGGAGGCGGAGGCGGTGGGAGCGAAGGAGGCAGGATGGGTTCGGTAAGGCGCGGCGGCGTGATGGAGAAGGTGGCCAATGTCCTTTGTGGCAACAGCGTGTCCTCGGCGGGCTTGGTCAACGGTAAGGCCAAAATGGACAAACCTCTGCCGCCGGAGAAGCCAAGTCGGTTCCTTCTGGGCAAGGTTAGGAATGGTGGTGTTGCCTCCCCGCCTCAGCCAGGACCCGTCCCGCCCTTGAACGGTCACCAGGGGTCACCAAGAGCACTAAGGGCCGCCAGGTCACCCGCCCACTTGCTACGAGGTCACAGGTACCTCCCGTGGGACGAGCTGCTCCGTGACGAGGCTTTTTTAACCAGATTTTTCTCGTACTTTACTCCCATCGAAAGGACTGTGCTAGCGCAGGTGTGTGTGCGGTGGCGTGCGGTGCTTTACCAACCTCGCTTCTGGCACGGAATTCGTCCCGTCCTCAACTGCAGAGAGATGCGTCATGTCAACGTCGAGATGACCACGGACATGCGACGTCGATTCTACGTCTCGGTGCAGAAACGCGGCTTCGACTCACTGGTCCTGATGTGCGCAAACGACGAGGACCTGATGGATCTCGTGGCCAATTACGCCGTCAACCACACCAAAGCCCTTCGCTCTGTGGCCCTGCGATGCTCTAACGTATCCGACAAGGGCCTAGAAACTCTGCTGGACCACCTGAACGGAGTGTACCAGCTCGAACTCCAGGGCTGCAACGACGTGACGGAAGCGGGACTTTGGGCGTGTCTCAACCCTAGAATTGTGTCTCTCTCGGTGGCGGACTGCATAAACGTGGCCGACGAAGCTGTGGGGGCGTTCGCTCAGCTTCTCCCCTCCCTCTACGAACTCAACCTTCAGGCCTACCACGTCACGGATGCTGCCCTGGCCTTCTTCAGTCCCCGGCAGACCTCCACGCTATCCATTCTTCGACTCCACTCCTGCTGGGAACTCACCAATCACGCCGTCATTAATATAGGTGGGTGGAAGTCAGCATTTTTGTAGGCTAGGGTGAGATTTGAGTCTGGAAAATCTTAAATGTGTGTGTGTAGATAAAAAAAAAAAGGTCAGAATGATGGTGATGATTGTTGTTGGTGGTGTGTGTGTGTGTGTGTGTGTGTGT
>JAGKTI010003319.1:21912-58678 GCA_018397915.1 Birgus latro
AAAAAAAAAATCACCACCTTTCCCCGCCTATCTATCGATGGCCAGTCCCCGGTTATCCGATGGGTTTTATCCGATGATACTGTAGACTTAATTTTTTGTGTTTAGGTTGATTTATAAACCATTTTTTAAATTAATGTGTTTTAGTCCATTTTTTTTTTTTTAATGCATGGAAGAAGGAACCAAAGGCCATGGACCCGCAAATTGTTCCTTCCAAGAAAAGAACAAAAAAATACAAAAGAGAGCCAAATTCAAGATCCGTTCATTTCGAAATGCCTGGACACACTGCGCTCAAAAGACTGGAGATCATAGGAAGCAGGAGATACAGACAGAGGAAGACAGTTCCAGAGCTGACCAGTGAGGTGAACACTGCCATTTTGGGGTACAGTTTACTAAGACTGGTTTTCTCCCAGACTTACTTTTGATTTCAGATTTAATTTTTAGCCTTAGGTGAGTTATAAACTGCTTTTAAGCTTTGTTTGGCATGTTTACAAGCTATTTGGGAGTTTAGGCAAGCTACGAACTTGTTTTAGGACTCATCTGGGTGTTTTGGACTTGGTTGGAGGGGATTCCAAGGTTTCCTAATCCATCCCTATAACCAACACTCCGCTTCTGCAATGGGTTTTCCCAAATGTGTCCCATGGTTATAACAGGGATCACCTGTAAGTGTGTGTGTGTGTGTGTATATATATATATTTAACACCTTTTGTTCATAATATAACTGAAGAATAGAACATTCTGGAGAGAGAGAGAGAAAAGACTTTTGACTTTCAAGGCAAGTAAGATACTGCACTCAAGTTACTTGTAATTAACTTATATTGAGCAGAATTCATACCCATACCACCAAAAAAAATATTTGTGATTTAAGAGTACACACAAACTAACCCAATAAACAAGACAACATTATAAAACAATGGACATGCATGTACACAATGGCACGCCTTTTCACCTGCAGTTATTGATATGGCAACTGACGTGACAAATATGAGAGGCTCTCACCATGATGGGTCCGCCTTATTGCTTCTGCAAACATCATCGAGATATCAATGCACTGGAAAAGAAGATAAAACAAAAATGGTTACCAAGAGAACAGTGTGACTGGAAGTGTTCTTCACCCAGTGAACATTTGCTGGTTAAAATTATGAAGAATGAGGAAGGCCACTTATTGGTCCGATGTTTTTGTTAGTGCAAGTCTATCATATTTGACCTGGAAATAAAGTAAAAGCAAGTACATTAATAATATAAAATGGAAAACCACAACAAAGGTTTGATTAGCATGACACTATAATAAAGAACAAACTTCTTCGTACTGATTGAGTCATAAACTATGCAACTCTTAAGACGATATTCGTACACAATAATCTAGATCTGAAATTACCCACAAAAAATGGCAGCATCTTATACTAAATACAGTGTAACTTTCTTTTCCACATACCTCTACATGTTAATCAAACATGACATTACACTACACCAACACCACCATAATTAGTGCTACAAACAGTAAAATTTCTATAGTTCTGACTGTAGTAGGAATCAAATATTCAAAATACTGTATCACTCTAGTGGTAGAAAAATGTACCTAAAAATCTACAAACAGTGTCACAGCAAATACATCATAACTGAATATACATACTGTAACTTGATAAATCAAGAATGAAGATTGCAGTGACAAATGAATACAGCTCCAAGTTAATTTGTACATTTTTCACAAAAGGCCATTTAAAGATAGGTTAAGGGCTGTACTCCTCTATATATGGTCAGACTAACACGGTATTTCTTAAAATAGGAATTTTACTGCATTATAAATACATAAAGATAATTGGATGTCCCCCACAATTTTCAAACCATGCAAACCACATTTAAATCATGCAATATGTTCTTGCTAAAAACATCAAATGTGGCAAGCTAAATCATCTGGCAATAAGACCAAATACCATATCCAAACTGTCTAATCGCATTACTCCATGACATGGTTATAAGCATAATTTTTTATTCAATTATATGCAGACTTCACTTACGACTGAAAATGGCAGATTCTAAATGAAATAAATAGCTGGCTTTGTTAATATTGAGGGCAGGCAATATACAGAACTTGTTACCATGCTAATGACCTCAACTATAGCAAACAATTCTAAATAGTCTTTCTGAAGCCTTGTCCTCTGGGATCCTTCCAACAGGATATAACCATTTCAAGTCTCCAGGCTGTTTATTCTTAAAAGCTGCTTTTTGCTTTCTATCCATTTTCTTCCCTCCCACTCACTTTCATACCAGTAATGCTTTACTCTGAACATTATGACAATGCTTCAAACCACAGCCAATGATTCTCCCTAAAAAGCTTTTCTATAAATTGTCGTCCTACGCTATGCAATCCTTATTATCCATGTTGCTTACACAACTCATTATCTTGGCTCACATCTCCCATTTAAAGTTCATGTACTTCTGCTGTACAGCATTCTAATGCTTTACCCATATTACTTACACAATTCATTCTCTTGGCTCACATTTCTCACTCACAGCTCATTTGCTTCTGTACTACAAAATTTTAATATTTGTAGCACCTCTACCCTTGTACACTTGAAGGTCATAGTTTCTGCTCATCCTATAATCCTGACCTTAGCTGAAGGGAAGTCACAGTGATGGTTTCACTCAGCACAATGACCTCTTATCTAGTGTTAAGGTGGTAATTCAAAGCTCTGGTAGCCTCCACATGGTACAGTTTGCCATGACATAATCATTCATGCAGTCCAGAAAAACTTTGATTCACCATCTCCATTCAGTGATGTTGCTTAACCCCAATCTCTTTTGCCCCACAGACCCACTGACCACAGATAAGCAAATGCTTCTGTGGGGCCCTCCTAAAGATACAATACAGCTCATACACCATGTAGGGACCCAACACCTCCTTAAGGATGACTCTGCCTCACCAGGATCAGAACAATCTCTTTCCCTAAGGCAAGGTGCAGGGAGATATGAGGGGATTTGGCTTCTGGGTGGATGCTGCCATTGCTTTGCAACAGCCCCAGTACACAGTGCCACCATGTGCTGGCACCACATCAGTGTCATGTGTGAAACCCTGGAACTATAGATCCTGACTGTGCCTTCAGTTGTTGCTGCTCAACCCTGGTCCATCTAATCAGACAGACCCGTCGGCCACCGTTAAACAACCACCCCATGGGGCTGTCTCGTTGGTTCCCTACACCAGTGATGTCTGCATCTTTGTGTGGAGCATGCTGTGCAGTGCTCCATTATGTGTGTGACATTGTATGGGCCTATTCTACAGTACATGCAGGACACGTGTCATAAGCAATTCCACTCAACCCAAAGATAGACTGGTAGTCGAGGAGGGCTTTGTGATGTGACCAGCTGTAAGCCTAACTAAGGGGACTCTATAACCTCTATTTAAGGACAACTCTGATGGGTGAACGTCATGAAGGGGGGGGAGGGGGGGGCCCTGTCGTATGGTGTTGTGACCGAGGTGTTGTACTGAGCTGCATCGTAATTGTAATCGTTTTTGAAGGCTCCAACATGCTTGCATGTGTCAGCCTTGGTCACCTAATGGCGGCTCTCCATGCTGCTCAATCTTTGGCAGCCTCCCTGTTCAATCCCTTAACCCTGAGGTCACACTTAATGACCTCGTCCCACGTCTTTCTCGGTCTACCCCTACCCCAACATTGACACTTCTCACCTACTGTACCCAATTATCATCCACCATCCTCTTCACATGTCCAAACCACCTCAGCCTACATCTCCTCATCACAACACCAATACACTCCAGTCCCATCCTACCTCTCAACTATTCCATCATAAACCCAGCTCCCCCAGGCCTTGCACGCAGGGACGCACTGCACATCCACCTAATCATTGTCATTTCTGTACGTTTAAGCCTGCGAATATCCTCTTCCTTTACTGCCCAGGTCTCACTACCATACAGCATCACACTCTTAACACATGAAGTTTAAAAAGACCCCTTAGCACATAAGGAGAGTCCTCTCAATATCAGGAGAGGCAACAGCTCCCTGAACTTCTTCCAACCACTTCCCACCCTAGCAACCGAGCTAGCTCCAGCCCCACCTCCGGCACATAACATGTCTTCCAAATAACAAAACTCTTCCACACACTCAAGAGACTCACCAGCAAGTTCAATCCTTTCACGCCTAACAATCTCCACCTGCTCTCCCCGACACGCCGCACACATAAAATCAGCATTATCTCGCAGTTTACCTCTAATACCACTACATCTCTTGTGCATCCATTTATCACGAACACTGCACAGGATGGAATTACTTCCCACACCTTTGTGGCAAACTGCACATGGCCACTCTCCTTCTCCTCTGATTGTACCGCCACCAACCCTAGATACCATCACTTTTGTTTTATCTGCATTTACCCTTAAGCCCTTGTGCCCCATACCATCTCTCCATTTCTTAAATCTTTCCTTCGCCTCCATTTCATTCTCTGCAATCAACGCCAAATCATCGGCATACAACATCTCCCACGGGAGTCCATCTCTGAAGTCACGTGAGAGGGCATCAAGCACCATGATAAACAACAAGGAACTCAAAACTGACACCTGATGCACACCAACATTCATCGAAAACTCGTCACTCAAAACTCCATTCACTCTTACCTGGGTGCAAGCACCCACGTACATGGCCATAACCACCCTAACCAGCCACTCTTCCAACCCTAGCTTTCTCATCGCCCACTTCACCACCTCTCTACGGACTCCGTCAAAGGCCTTTTCAGATCAACAAAAACAAAATTCCCTTTTCTTTCCAATATTTTTTTTCCTGAAGCTGTCGAACAATGAATATGGCATCAGTAGTCTCCCTGCCTGGCATACACCCAAACTGCATCTCATCAATATTCACTCTTTCTCTAATCATACCTTCTAGAACTCTCTCCATTACTTTCATTATCTGATCAAAGAGCTTTATACCTCTGTAATTTCCCCTTTCCAGGGCATCACCCTTCCCTTTGTACACATTTACTATTACACTCATCAGCCAATCATCTGGGACAACACACTCATATATAATCATATTAATCATGTCAGTGACTAACCTCACCCCAGTATCTCCTGAGGCCTTCAACATTTCAGCAGTCAACCCAGACACACCTGCTGCCTTCCCCACCTGCATCCTGCCTATTGCTTCACTCACAGTAGCAGTGCCAATCAAAAGCCAAGGGCCAAACACTGGATCTGCTGGCTCCAAACCTTCCCTATCCCAATCAACTCCTCATTCAACAACCGGCTATAATGCCCTCTCCATGCATCTTTAATATCCCCTCTGTTCACCACTACCCTTCATTCATCATTCTTCACACACTGCTCACCTACAATGTCTCGATTATCCCTCTTCACCTGATTTGCCACCCTAAAAATCGTATTTTTCCAATCCCCATGATTTACATTATCAAGTAAAAGTCTCTGCGACTCAGACTTCGCTCTGTATACCTCTCTTCTAGCCCTACGCTTGGCAGCCAAGTACTCCTGCCTGTTACCACCCTTCTTCCATTCCCGGAAAAGCCTTCTTTTCTCCTTAACTGCGGCTTCTACACCCTCATCCCACCACCAAGTTACTTTATGTCTTGGTGGGCCTCTTGTCCAACTGCATATTGCATCGGTAACTCTCAAGAGGTTGTTCTTAAGGGATCTATTCAGTTCATTAACGCCTCTATCTATGGCTCCCTGTTCAGCCACTACTCTCCTCATCTCAATATAAAAGGCATCCCTTACTGACTGGTTTCCCAGCTTCCATATTTTCCTCCTAGGTATATATGTCCTCCTTCTCATCACTTGTTCTTTAAGCACCATGTTACAAATCAACAGTCTGTGCTGCTGCACACACTCCTTGCATGTGAAATGAATACGTATGTGTTTCTTCAATACCAGTGTTGAAATGTCTAGAGGTGGGATATCATTGGAGAGAGTCTGATAATGTTTATGTGGTTATTCTTTTATATATATCTTGGTGTGCTGTGTCTCTGCCATGCAATGACAGAGCTGCTGTGTATTAGCACAGACTGCTGTAAAGAACTGTGCCCCTCTCATATCAAGGTAGTCTCTAACAGGGAGCACCTTGGTTTCAAAGTGTAAGCGAGTTGTAGGTGTGGTTTTGGTGCAGCCAGTGGTGATGCTTAGGGTGTTATTCTGTATTAGTGATGGAATGAATATCAATTTTCCATATTTGTGAATGCGAATGCGAATTTTTAGTTGTAAAATTTGCGAATGCGAATTACGAATATTCCAATCCTTACTCCACCCTTCAAGAACTGATAACTCCTTTTATATCACCAAAAAACGTTAATTAAATTACTATAAAATTAATTACTGGAAGTTAATGATGATGTGAATGTGGTCCTCAGTGTTAATATGTAACTTCTTAAATATCATAAATAAACTGTATGAATTAATTCTGAATATATTGTAATAGTTCGGCCATAGAAAATTGAATAGCTAAAATTAAATCCATTCAATTTTCTATGTTTCCAGGATGTGGGGCGAGGACCCACTCTTACATGCTTCCCACCAACCTCTTTCCCCAACCTCTACCCATTGAAAGAGGAAAAAAAAAAAATGACAACTGCTACATTAATTTACAGAGCATGATGGCTTGATTTTCAGTAGTCAAATTTAATGATAGGTAGATTATATTTCAAAAAGAGTAATTTCTCATCTCTCAGAAAATTTCCTTTGACGCTAGATTTTTATGCTTTTTATATTTTCCATCAGTTTCGTGAAAACAATCGCATATTCGCAAATAGCAATGAATGGAAATGCGGATGCAAATGCGAATACTGAAAAACATAGCAAATATTCGCACATACGAATGCAGAAGTGAATATTCGGTCCACCACTATTCTGTATGATTTGCAAAGCGTTGTAATGAATATTGGATAAGATGGAAGCCCATGGCAGGGCAGTATAGGCCATCACTGATCAAATGTACAGTTTGTAAAGTCAAGACAGTGTTTCTTTTTGTTGCCCAAAGTCTGTCCCGGTAGTTTCTTTGAGTGCACTGACTCTGGGATTGTATTGCCTCTTGATGTCTTGTACATGGTTCTTGAAAGTGGGTCTGGTGTCATATGTTGCTTAAATGATCTTAGTGGAGGGTGTGTGTGGCACATGTACAGTAGCGTGATGTAGGGGGAGTACCTGCATTTGTTTACTGCTGGTGATGAGTGTGGTGGTGGCTCTGGCTGGAGTTTGCATTGTGATCAGTGGAATGGACTGCCTATTTTGAATGGTTTGTTTTTTTGACTATGCATGTTGGTGTTAGGGGACATATATTTGAGTAGTGATGTAATGTACATTTGCTTGTACTGTACTTTGTGGAGTGGCATGTATTGAGATATGGAGGTGGGGGCAGCATGGGTAATTGGTGTTAGGTACCATTTCCTGATGTGAGCAGAAAAGTCTATATTATCTTTGTTTAACATATCAGCTGTGACTGGGGGATAATCCGGAGCCCCTCTCATGGTTGGGGTGAGATTTCACATTTTTTTTTTTTATCACACTGACATACTAGAGGATGTTGTGCAATAGTTTAACCATTACAAGGTACTGAACTGAATGGTAGGCAAATTTTCAGGTCAGCATCTACTATACTTTAGCAATGATAAGCATTAGTAAATTGTATGGCTGGAGGTTCAAATTCAATTGGTCTTTACTGACATACCTGTATACTGCAGTCAGAGCCATATCCTCTACAGGTAAGACACAGATTATGAAAGACTAGTATTCATATTAAATTTGTATTCTTAATGATACTGAATCATGGACATATTTCAATGGTAAAGAATTCATTATCTTTATCATATTCTACCTTGATATATAAAATGAGATACACAGAAAAAAATACAGGCATATAATGATTTTTTTTTTCTTTTCCTGGGAGGAGAAGTGAAGTTTATCTGACAGATTCACAATGTTGGATAGGGAGTATTTTCACTCAGAGGATTGGCATCTGGCTGGGTAATTTGAAATTTATAAATTATACTGTTTTCAAGCTACATTCAATCATCATCCAATCTTACGTTGCCCCATAAGCAGTGTAGGAGTCCGGGGCTAGGCAAGTTGGTCCTGACATCTACAAAACGGATAATCAAAAATTGAACAAATACAGTGTCTGTTCATTCCACTACACATTGTACCCACTCAATCCTAGATCTATCCCTCATGCATTTCTTTATAATCTCAGTTCCTATGCTTTTCTCCATCTTACTGTATATTCTGCTTTCAAAGGCACCTACAGTATTTCCTTGAGGCTGCACTATGATCATAGGCTATGTTACAGGCATTCCTCCACAGTCCTGATAAGCACTGTATTTACATCTATAGACCACTACATTTAAACATGCTTCCAATTCACTCTCAACTACTGAGTTCCTTCGCTAACCCATTTGTCAGCATATACCCAAGTATCATCCACACATCAAAAACTGACTACTTATAAACATTGTTTGCTTTAGCGATGGTTATGTATTAAAACAAAAACTACTGATAACAGATTTTTTTTTTAAAAAGCAAATGCTTGTATTTATAGCAAAATAACATGGTAACATTCATCCAAAATAGTCTCTTTACTGCCGAAGTGCAGTTCATGCTCTATTGTTAGGAGAAGGAATGAGTTAAAACTGATTTTACCTACTGTAGTGAAGATAGCAGATAACACTAGGTCCACCTACCCTATCAGCCTCATCACAATCATCACCATCTACAGAGGTACTGAGTTGAATAGGAAAGAAACCGATTCTCCATTGTGGGTTCGACGGATTGCCTCAGCCAAAATGTTGGAGACATCAATCAGCTGTAAAAGCAATAGGTCACAAAGCAGCATTAGTTACCAATTTCAACATGGTAATAACAGCATTAGAGTTGTACGCAACTTCTCTGGAAGCCTGAGTTCACAATTAATTTTAAAGATTAAAGCTCACACACAAGACAGAAGAAACAAACATTATTACAATTAAATTCATGTTCAAGCCAACAAAATCACATGCAACTTTAGGAAAAGTGCCAAGGCCACTACAGTCTAAAATATTTTTCAATTCAGTGGTAAAAATTAGGTTTTCCAGCTTGGCACCGATGCTACTGAATGTATCATACTTGTGCAGCAAAAACATCTTCCTCATAGTGCTGAAATTTGAGGACAGGCTATGGATCAAGCTTAACAAATGCAACTTTGTTAATTTCCAACATAAAATCACACAGACCATTATTAGACTTATCATTACTGTGTACCACAATGTATACTACCATCTTGAATGACAGATCATCAGTTTCCTTTATAATCAAAGCACAGAATGAATGAGCGATCCATGTCCATTATCTTTGATGCATATAATTTTGATCCCAACCATCATGTGGGCAATGATGACTACTTTACTCACATGGATATTTAAAACAAGTAGTCACAAAAATAAATAATAAATAAAACATTAAAAAATAAATAACACTAAAGATACTAGCAGCAAATAATTTACTTTTGTATACTGCATCTTATACTTTTGAAAATAAAATACTTAGAAAAGGTACATTTAAGTTGTAATACATGTCATATTTTAATTAAAAATCTTGATAAACCAGGTCTCTTCACTTATGAAAGAGAAGCTATTTCTCACTTGTGTGACTATGACACCTAACAGGTCTGAGAACTGTGCAAATTTTTAAAATCAACTATGTAACTAGCTACTGAACTCACTCAGCACCCACAAACTCAATTTTACACATCACTACCAGCACAGACTGCAACGTTATAATAAAACCGAATAAAGCAAGACTTGCACACCAAAGCAAAGACCACCGTGATTACACCAAACACTGCTGATTGCATCAATAATAAACACTGGACTGATCTTAATACTGCAGCACAATAATGAACACTAACCATCAACCTAACCCAATTTTCCTTGTTCACATGAGGTGGGTAGATGTACAGCAAGGTTCTTACCTCTTGGAGGACATTAATTACTGTACAATGAAAGGAAACCCCAAGTACAATCTCCCCTCCTTTAGGCTAGCAGGAGGTACAAGGTTGGCTGCACCATTAAATATATACATATATACATGGCAGACTCTCAACACTTGCAGGGGTTAGGTTGAGGAAGCTAACGTAAGTTCACAAAACCATGAATCAATCTCTCTCTTTCATTTCATTTCGTTTTTGCAGGCTCCAACACGCTTGCATGTGTCGGCCTTGGTCACCTAATGGCAGCTCTCCATGCTGCTCGATCTATGGCAGCCTCTCTGTTCAGTCCCTTAACCTTGAGGTCACACTTAATGACCTCATCCCATGTCTTTCTCGGTCTACCCCTCACAACCCCTCCCCCAATATTAACACTTCTCACCTTCTGCACCCAATTATCATCCCTCATCCTCTCCACATGCTCAAACCATCTCAGTCTACTTCTCCTCATCACAATACCAACACACTCCAGTCCCTCTCAAATCTTCAATCGTAAACCCAGCTCCCCCAGGCCTTGCACGCAGGGATGCACTGCACATCCACCTAATCATTGTCATTTCTGTACGTCTGAGCATGCAAATATCCTCTTCCTTTACTGCCCAGGTCTCACTACCATACAGCATCACACTCCTAACACATGCTGCATACAAAGACCCCGTAGCAAGTAGGGAGAGTCCTCTCAATGTCAGGAGAGGCAACAGCTCCCTGAACTTCTTTCAACCACTTCTCACCCTAGCAACCGAGCTAGCTCCAGCCCCACCTCTAGCACACAGCATGTCTCCCAAATAACAAAACTCTTCCACACACTCAAGATTCTCACCAGCAAGTTCAATCCTTTTACGCCTGACAATCTCCACGTGCTCTCCCCGACACACCACACACATAAAATCGGCATTACCTCGCGGCCTACCTGTAATACCACTACATCTTTTATGAACCCACTTATCACAAATACTGCATAAGATGGAATTACTTCTCACATTCTTGTGGCATATTGCACAGAGCCACTCTCCCTCTTCTTTGACAGTACTGCCACCAACACTAAATATCATCACTTTTGTTTTATCTGCATTTACTCTTAAGCCCTTGCACCCCACACCATCTCTCCACTTCCTAAAGCTTTCCTCCGCCTCCCTTTCATTCTCTGTAATCAGCACCAAATCGTTGGCATACAACATCTTCCATGGAAGTCCATTTCTGAAGTCACATGAGAGGGCTTCAAGTACCATGATAAACAACAAGGGACTCAAAACTGACCCCTGATGCACACCAACATTCACAAAAAACTCATCACTCAAATCTCCATTCACTCTTACCTGGGTGCTAAAATTCACATACATGGCCATAACCACCCTAACCAACCACTCCTACATACCAAGCTTTCTCATTGTCCACTTACCACCTCTCTAGGGACAGCCAAAGGCCTTCTCCAAATCAACAAAACAAAGCACAGTTCCCTTTTCTTTCCTATATATTTTTCCTAGAGCTGTCAAACAATGAATATGGCATCAGTGGTTCCCCTGCCTGGCATAAACCTAAACTGCATCTCATAAATATTCAAATTCCTCTAATCGTTACTTCTAGAACTCTCTCCATTACCTTCATTATCTGATCTAAAAACTTTATCCGTCCATCCATTCATTGTCTAATCCTAGTGGCCCCAAGAGGAGCATAGTATTATATCAGTGGGAATGCCAAAGGATCACACAAGAATAAATGGAACTGGTTTTTCATGTACTTTACCTACTGTAAATCAGTGGGAATGCCAAAGGATTATAAAATTCACCTCACTGATAACTACTGTGCTGATCAAAATAAAAGACAATTAATATCTTTGCTTTATTCATCCCCCTGTAACTGCAATGACAGCCCCTACAAACTGGAAAAAGATGCCACTGCTCGCCAGATAACATAATGTAAAATGCAAAAGTGGGGTCAACTTGAATTGCCCACTGTTATACAAGTTCTGTGTTATTTTACTGAAAACAAGATATTTATGAATTATCTACATATAATACTGGAGAAAAAAAATCACCTCTTTATCAAAATATAACAGAAATTGAAGGTTGCATCCATCCCAGTTTAGGGACAGTCTACATGCGATTATTATGTTGCCGGAGTATTGATCACTGTCATGTTTTTAGATGGTGAATGTACATCTGTAAGGAAAATGGTAAATGGGTATAACAAAATTGTATCTTACAAATAACAAATGAAGGAAATATGGTACAGTAAAACCTCGATATAACGGACTTCAATAGACCGGAATTCGCTTTTATCGGAAAAAGTCCGATAAAGCCAGAAGGCAGTCCGGACTGCCTGACCACTTCAGCTATGTTCACCACAATAAGACAAGTATAAGA
Source organism: Birgus latro (assembly GCA_018397915.1). Taxonomy (NCBI): domain Eukaryota; kingdom Metazoa; phylum Arthropoda; class Malacostraca; order Decapoda; family Coenobitidae; genus Birgus; species Birgus latro. Next base: position 34,244 of record JAGKTI010003319.1, read on the forward strand.
CATGTTTTTCAGTGCACAGTACAGTATTATTATACTATTTGATTAATGTAGTGAAGGTATAACACAGTACAATACTGCAATGGTGGTGAAAACCACTGATGCAATCCGGCCTAATGTCTGATATATCGGAAAAAGTCTGGATTAGCAGGGGTAAGTCCAGATGTCACTTTTATCGGAATTTCGCATTTTTTGGACTGGCTTGGGCCCCAATTAGTCCGTTAGAGTGAGGTCTTATAACGATCAAAGATCGTATGAACCCACTAAGTGCACATGGAGGCGCTTTCTCATGGGTAGTGTGACGTACTTTGTGTGCCTGCCGCCAGAGGCCCAGGGCAGCGCTGATGATGTGTATACACCACACCTGACGCCCGTGCCTTTTGAAATCAGCTGATGAATTCAGAAAATATAGTGTCATGGTCCACTGCACAGCTAAAATATATGTGGAAAAATAGACTGTAGCAGAAATGAGACGTTTTCTCAAAGCAAGAGGAATACCATGCCTTTAAAAATTCGGGTTGCTGATCTCGGCGCCATAAGATTTCGGCCGTACAGTTCTTACTATTATTAAGTGTATAATGGATAGAATCATGTCAGGATTTGCCAAAAGAAAGATTACAATCTTTGGAAACTGTCTGATAAACATTTCCAACAAATGAGATTCATAACACTTGGTAAAAATGTGCTGAATGCAAACACAGGCAATGAGCTTTCATGGCTTTTAGTAAACTCTGTGGAGAACTTTTCAGCGTAAATCCCATTTAGAGCATCAGTAAAATATCTAAGATGAATATAGTACTGGTATAATGCTTTATACATGAGAAATAACCCCAATAGGAATTTTTTTATGGAAAGGTACACCAGCTCTGAGCAGGTAGTGACCCCACGCTATTTAGTGATCCGGCAAACACTGGCAACTTTCAGGAGTTTGTGGGGACTCTAATTCACTAATTCAGCCCACGGACTATGACATAACTAGTACTATGAATTGTTGCTACAGAACTGAATTCAAACATAGGTGAATTCTGACTCATCTGCATCAAAATCAGAACATTAATCAATAATTTCAATAACAACAGTTTTTTATTCACTGAACATGCATGGGATGCAGAAAAGCAAGATATCTTTTATAATGTACAGCACAATTTGCAGTCATTAATCAAGTTCAATGGAGGCTGTCTCTGAAGGCTTTGGAATATCACAAAGATCCAAAGAAATAGTTGCTGAATAAATAAGAGATGCAAGAAATGAGAACTATGCCATGAATGTCACTGATGGAAATAAAGTTACTGAGTGGACTGATGATGACACACCTGTGGTTTGCTAGACAAGGGATAAAGAACCGTGGATGTAGTCAATTTTGTCACTTCAAGCAATCCAACAAACAGTTCAAAAAGAACTGATGAAGCATATGGAGCAAAACAACTTCAACCACCAAGAAGTCAAAAATTTATACACATAAACAAGACCAATGTGGGGAAAAAAAAAAAAAATGAAACAAGTACTCCGCATGATCTGTTCAAACCTTAAGGGTGCACAGTCCCTCTCAAACTCTCACAAGCTCAACCCCCTTTTTCAGATCCAACTCCACCATGCTCAACCTCATCTCCAATCCCAACTCCATGTTCAACCCCTTCTACATGCTGCAGTAATCCCAAGTTTCCAACTCTCTAGTGGCAACACCAATACTGCTACCTACACTGGACAAAATGAAGGACCTGAATGAAGAAACTTCCTCTGGTAAGCAAGCTTAATGAAATCATTCATGATTAATTATGATATCGGTACATAAAATTCATACATACATACAATTTGTAATGTTTAATGTATGCATCATTTCTTTATGTGTTAACTAATAGAATAGGTGCAGTGTGATGGTGGTGGTATTTGTGTAAATGCAGCCACAAAGAACATTGGTGGTTCCAGTAATTGTGTACACGGACTCATGACAAGACAGACGTGGAACCAGGAACACACGCACCATACATATGCAGTGTGGCAACTACCATCAGCCAATTGTGTGATGGCAATGGAGTGAAGTGGAAACTCAAAAAATTCCTCCTAATGCATAACTTCTGACCACCAATACACAAACTATCTATTAAATGTTCTAGTCAGTACTGACAACTGCCCTGAGTAAATTTTATGGAGTGTAAAAATCATTATCCAGCAAATTTATAAGGAAGCTGTACCTAGTTTCAAAGGGCATTCCCTCAAACTGCATTCTTGACCCACTGAGAAATCTGATCAACAAAAATACAGAGCTTTCTCCCAGGCACAATGGAAATTTTTGAGTTGAAACATACTATGCACTGGGAAGTTTCTAATAACATAACTGGCTAGCTGAAACCGGTTACTTCTCTTAAATATCTAAAACTAAAACTTATGAATCCTCACCCTGCCCTAGGGTGAGAAAGGAAGTCCGGATGGTGATGATGAAAACTTATAAACTTTCACACATTCAGATCTTGGGATACAGTAGCCAAAATTCAATGTTAATCTCAGTTTTCCATAATGTACCAAAGGCTTTCATAGATCCAGCAACAGTTTTTCCTTGAACCACTCTATGTTCCACTTCCTTTATACATTTACCAGAACAGTAAACCCTTCACAAGTTGAACTCTTAGAAGACATAATCTTCGGTTAGACGAACTCAGGCCAAGACCACGTGTGTAAGCAGGCCGAAATGTGTAAGTAAGGAGGAGAAATGGCGCCAGGCGGGCATGTGGCGCCAGTCTGCTGCTTGCCTTTGGAGACGGTAGTTGCTAGTTGCGCCATTCTTACTGTCATCTAGTGCTGAGCAGTGCTCTCCTTTTGCCGTCTGCCTTGCCATGGAAGGTTCAAAGCGTAAAAGAAGTGATACTGGCACCTCTAGTCGTAAGGGAATGAAGCTAAAAAAAAAAGAAAAAAAAAAGTGTGTGTGTGACTTAGTGTTAAGTGATCATGATTAAAGTTCAGTACTATTATTACTGCAAGTGTTACACTGCAGTCTATTATAGTGATTACATTTAAGTTTGGTTCTTAATGTTCAGTGAAATAAATACTGGGTACTGTTTAGAATGTTACGTTAAATTGTGAACTCAGCTACCTCCGTCTCCAAAACAAACTGCCAACGAACCTGAACTGCCTCTAATGAAAGGTAATTTAGGAGCACTGAATTGTTTCTTTGTTGTCTTTCTTTATTCATTTATACACTGTATATGCTCCTTTACTTTAGTGTTGAAACGACAAGTAATAAGTATTGTTTTTGCAATGTGGGGGGTGAAAATCCATCTCCAACACACTGCCAACGGGTCTGTATGCTGCCTCTGTGAATGATTTTCTACCAATTAACCACTTCAGTACCGTGACGTCTATTTCTACTTTACTTAATTTACGCTTCCTCCAGCCGATTTTACGACACTCAGGACTGGACTCACGTACTGAATGGGTTAACGAAGGCTGTACCAACCCCCTGCACTTCCACAGATCTCCCTACACTGAATAAAATCGTCTGGTGGCAGCAAGATCAAAATGAAAATACACCCGGCACTGAAGGGGTTAAATGTATATTAAATGCACTAAATTATTTTTTGTCAGAACTTATTTATTTATTGGCTATATGCTCCATTAATTTAGTGATGAAAGGACAAGTAATAGGTATTGTCTTGGCAATTTCGAGGGGTGAAAATTTGGTAAGACGGAAAATTTGGTAATTCGAACCAGGGTAGAGCCACGTATAGTTCGACTTGTGAAGGGTTTACTGTACCTCACCTTTCTGTTACTGCACCAAAGTACTTCAACTCTTCCACAAATTTAAGGAATTATCCATTCACCAACATTCACACTGTGTCTTTCCCAAGGTTGCTGCTTTTTTTTTTTTTCTATGTGGGATTGAGGCGTCTGGCAATAGATATTCTATACATAGCTTAAAGTTCTAACTTAATGTTATACTAATGAACGTAGCAGACACAGACCTACAAACAAATTTACTGGAGAATATCTCACACATTTAGTCCATCTACCAGTCAACCACCTACCATAATCCTTTATTGTCCCATCTTATGTGAATGGACCTAGGGATACGCTACTTAATCCAAAAACTCAGGGCAAAGGTGACCTTTTGCTCAACAGTGAGCAGGTTGGTGAAAAATATACTCCAACCACTCCAATGACTTTGACTCATAAAGGGTCACATCCCACCGAAGCTTCTTACCGTAACCCATTCAACAACCAGGTGTCTGTTTTTGGTTATAAGTTTACTACATAATTCACTAAACTGCTTTCTGGGTTACAGGAAACTACATGGCTTTTTGTTAAGCACCACTACCTCAAAATGTGGACAAAAACTGAAAATGTATTTTTGGTATAGTATATACAAGCTTCAGCATAGTCATACTTTCTTTGAAATCAGAGCTGACTTACCGATGTGATATGAAAACAAGGGATTTCCTTCTAAAAGAGGGAGGTCTACTTATCCTACAGACTGCCTTACAAATGAAGACATTCAATACATACTGATATATAGTCCATGGGTTGGTTAATGACATACCTTTAAGCCCCAACATCTTCCCTTATTATTTAGAATTCATCTAAACTTACAAACATCTCAACAATACTAAAGATGATAGTGTCCCACAATTCAAGTAATGGTAAAAAAATGAAGATGGTGCCCATTATTGAACTTCAGATATAAAATTACTATGTTGCTAAAATTATGGATACTCAAAATCAATCATATGATTATCAATAATAAAGCATAAACTCAACAAAACACATCTTGATTCAAATCTCACCTGAATCTTGCAGGAGTCTTTCATATGCTGCTCCTGTGGAATGGTATTGGTGACAACAACAGCTTCAAAGCAAGCATTGTTGATTCGAGACACAGCTGGTCCAGAGAATATCCCATGAGTTAAAATGGCATACGTTTTTGTAGCCCCTGCTTCCATCAGCCTGAGGAATGGAAACAGCAATGAGATGAGGATATACCTATATTATCCCATCCCAATTCATCATCATCTTCATCTAGCATATTTAACCCTTTAGATATGACAGTCCATGGGGATGGCAGACCCAGGCAGACGGTCAGAATGCAGCCAAAAAAGGAAATTGATCAAATGAACTTGTGAATTGCCTTTTCAGTGCTAAGTGGATCAGGGGGCATCTGTATATGTGAAAAACAGTTGACCAGACCAATATTTTGTACTGTACAGTAAAATGCTGTTTTTTGTCAATAATAAAAATTTTTTTCGACTGTAGTCGAACATTGTGTCAAAAGGGTTAATACATACCACAGCCACACATTTCATTCCTTCCTTCAATCCTCTTGTCTTTCTTTCCTTCATTCTTTCTTTGTCCTTCTGCCTATGGGTGACTTTACACTCTCTCTTCTGTCTTTCTTTCCTTCATTCTTTCCTCATCCTTCTGCCTGTGGGTGACACACAGTGACAAGCCAAATGGTATCCTATACACCAGGAAACCATTTACTACGCTGGGTGGTAACCATATAACCAAATTTTGGCGCCTGGTGGTTTAGTGGGTAATTACGGCACTCCAATCGGATTGAGCCGGTGAAGGTTTATATCCAAGGGATGGTTGGGGTTTATTGCTCATGTAATGCCACTCAGGGACAAGTGAGGCTGGTCACTCTCATCTTAAGTGTCAGGACCAACTTGCCTAGCCCCGAGCTCCTACGCTCCTATGTGGGGTTACATAAGATTGGATAATGGATGGATGGACTCAGTTCTTTAGCTTCCTCAACTTCTATACAGTTCCTCTTAACAAATCCCTTATCCATATCTGTCCATCTTCTTGGCCTTTTCAGACTCACTCATACATGCTCTTTCCACCATCATCTACACATCCATTCCATCAATATAATCTACTACGGCATGTATGGACACTCCTCCAACTACTTTCCTCACCTTGCGTAGTTCTCAAACCTCATTTGTTATCATATGTAATCTATGCAAAGTTCATCCATCCACCATCCAAACTCTTATTACCCCATCACCAGTATACTGGACCAAGGCTAAGCTATACTGGTACTGTGCAAACGATTAAGGCAGGGGTGACCATCACTTACCATTATGCAGCATTATTTAAAAAAAAACATATCTCACACCTGAAATCTTAGGGGACCAAATCCTTTTGGAAAGCCTCTACCTTCTAAATGAACATCTGACTGATTAAATGGTTACTAGTCAGCACACTAGTTTCTTGTAATACATGAAGACATTTGGATGGTCAAAGGAAAATGCTGGAAGGGTCTAAACACTTTTAAAATATTACATTCAGTGGAAACAGCAGAAAATTAAAGGATATACTGTATGTTTGGAAGCAGAAGAGGAAAATAAAACTACAGTACATATATGCTCACTTCTCTGCTGCATGACAGATGGTCCCACATGTGTCTGCCATGTCATCAACTAGGATGGCAATACGGTCCTTGACATCACCAACAAGCACCATGGATGCCACTTCATTGGCCTTTTTCCGTTCCTTGTGGATCAGCGCAAACTCGATGTTTAGCCTGTCCGCTATGGAGGTCACTCTATGGACAAAGGATATTCTTAGTTACATTTAATGACCTTCCTTGACTCCTTCAAGACAAAAATGGCTTTTTCATTTCATTCTTGCTACTAACTGATGCTTATACCTAGCTTTAGAGCGACATTTCTTAGTGGAGGTGCTAGTGGAGGTTATAGGAATAAAACAAAAAAGTTTATACAGTGAAAAGATTACTGCATATCCCATAAACTTTCTCCATTATTAACCCATCCAGTTTACACACCCCACATGACTGAGGAAATATTTTTTCCTCTTAACCTGGCTATGCTAAACTTAATACATACTGTTGCTTAAAAAAAAAAAAAAAAAAATTGTCGGTGAGTTCATCACACCTCTCTGAGGACTTCATATCAAGCTGTTATCTACAGAAAGAAAAATTAGTATTATATCTCCCTCTCAACCTAGGTTCATTAGCACTTTATCACTTGTAAATGAAAGCAGGGCAGAATATAGAATTACAAAGAAGTCTGTAATCCACAATGTGCAACTAACACCAATAATGAATACAGTACAACGACATTACTACCCAGGCAAGCTCCATTCCTAGTCCATGTGGTCACTCCTAGCTAATACTTTCTCCTAATATCCTCCATAACAAAAAGTGGACAATACAGTAATCCACTGATTATCTGACGTAACAGAGCCAAAGGCATGTCTGGGTAGTGGCTCTGTCCAGAATGTGGACTTCTCTCCTGTCCCACAATAGTTCATACCTAACTTTGAAAGCCAGTGTAAATGGCCTCTACAGTACATCATACAACACTTGTTCCTGTTGTTTAACATTACTCTATCTGGTCAAACAGACCTAAAAGAGCAGTGGACACACAAAATATATTGGGAAATGGAATAAAATCATATAAAATAGAATCAAATCAAGTTTTTTATTTTTGTTTTATGCAAGGAAGAAGGAACCAAAGGCCATGGGCCTGCAAACTGTTCCTTCCAAGAAAGAACAAAAACAATACGAAAGAAAGCCAAATTCAAGATCCGTTCATTTTGAGATGCCTGGACACACTGCGTTTGAAAGACTGGAGATCAAAGGAAGTAGGAATTACAAACAGAGGAAGAGTTCCAGAGCTGACCTGTTGCATAAATGAAGGACTGGGAGTAATGGTTAACTCTTGCAATAGAGAGTTGGACAGAAAAGGGATGAGAGTTTGTTGCTAGACGGGTGCTAAGTGCCTGTCGTAGAGGTGGAGGTATGCAAGCAGACAGTTCAGAGGAACAGTGACCGTTGAAGAAGCGATAGAAAAGAGATAAAGATGAAACAGTGCGGCAAAGAGACAGAGGTTGAAGGAAGCCAGTAAGAGGAGAGTTAATGAGACGAAAAGCCTTTGACTCCACCCTATTGAGAAGAGCTGTATCTGGGAAGCCTCCCCACACATGAGAGTTGTACTCCACACGGGGGCAAATAAAACCCGTGTATAAAGTCAACAACTGTGCAGGGGTGAAGAAGGTTCGGAGTCGGCTTAGCACACCTAATCTCTAGGAAGCAGATTTCACAAGATATGTAATATGTTCTTTCCAAGATAAATCCCTAGTGAATGAAACCCCAAGCATGTTCAAGGATAATGCAGGACCGAGCTGGACATTATTAAACATTAGTGGGTATTCCTGTGAAAGATTTTGACGGGCTGATAGGTGTAAGAACTGAGTCTTTGATGAATTAAAAACAACAAGATTATTTTTACCCCAATCAGACATTAGGTGTGCCACAGCCTCATCCCTTGTATGATGAAGTAACTGCTGAGTTGGACATTGCGGGAACCAAATGGAAAGGTGAACGGTGGAATCATCAATGTACGAGTGGATAGAGTTAGATGTACAGCTTAGAAGGTCATTGATGAATAAAAGGAAGAGAGTTGGTGATAGGACAGGGCCCTGAAGAACACCAATGTTGATAAATCTAGGAGAAGACCAATGGCCGTCTACAACAGCGGCTATAGAACGACCAGAAAGGAATGAAGAGATGAAGGAACGGACAGAAGGATAGAAACCGTAAGAGGGTAGTTTGGAAATTAAAGATATATGCCAGACTCGATCAAAAGCCTTGTAAGATGTCAAGTGCAATGGCAAAGCTTTAGCCAAAGTCCCGAAAGGAGGGTGACCAGGAGTCTGAAAGGTAGGTGAGAAGATCACCAGTGGAGCGTCCCTGATGGAACCCATACTAACGATCAGAAAGAAGGCTGTAATAGGAAAGATGCTTTAAAATTTTTCTGTTAAGAACTGATTCAAAAACTTTTGAGACACAGGATGTTAAAGCACCTTGACGATAGTTAGAGGGTTGGGAATGGTCACCTTTCTTTGAGACTGGCTGAATGAGAGCAAACTTCCAGCAAGAAGGAAGGTACAAGTTGAAAGACAAAGGCAAAAAAGAGTTTACCTAGGCAGAGTGTAAGCACAGAAGCACAGTTTTTGAGGACAACAGGAGGGACTCCATCAGGCTCATATGCCTTGTTAGTATTGAGGCCAATGATGGCAGAAAATACATCAGCTGAAGAAATTTTAATGTCAGCGATGAGGAAGTCAGAGGGGGGGAACTGATGACCAGCACCAGAATCGTCTAAGGTGGAATTGGAGGAGAAAGTCTAAGCAAAGAGATCTGCTTTATCAGTAGAAGAAATAGCTACAGAGCCATCAAAGTACAAAAGAAGAGGGAAGGATAATGAGGTAAAGTTGTTAGAAAGTTTTTTGGCAAGGTGCCAGCAAGAGTGAGAAGAATTTGAGTTGGAGAGTTGGAAGCATTTAGCATGGATGAAATTATTTTTAGCAGAGTAAAGAACGGACTTAGCACGATTCCAGGCAGAAACATAAAAAAAGATGTGATTCAGGGATGGGTTGGCTCTGGTACCTTTATAGGCCCTCTCCTTGTTGCGGACAACATTAGAACAAGAGCGATTAAACAAAGGCCTTCTTGCATTAGTCAAAGGATATGAGAAGGGAATGTATGCTTCCATGCCCGAGAGAATAACCTCAGTAATGCGCAAGGCACATTCAAATGGCTCCCGGCCATGGAAGCAATAATCATTCCAGAGAAAATCAAAGAAGTACTGCCTGAGGGCCTCCCAATCCGCAGCACCATACCGGAGCGATAGGACAGGTTAAGGTAATAAGGCTGTGATCGGAGGAGCCCAACGGAGAGGAAAGATTAACAGTGTAAACATAAGGATTAGTAGTAAGGAAGAGGTCAAGTATGTTGGAGCACTCTCCAAGGCGGCCAGGGATACGGGTAGGGTGCTGTACCAGCTGCTCTAGGTCATTAACCCGTAAACCGCCGGGTTGTGGGAAGTGGTCCTGGCACTTCCCGCCGGGGGTAATTCACGCTCCAACTGACTTTTTAAAAATATTTGCCAAAAATCAGTTATTTGTCCTAGAATATTATAATTAAATATGCATATGGCAAATACCTTCTGCTTTCTCCTGGGATGTTTTTTTTTTAGCACTCGTCAACTACCATAGAACTTGTGGAGAATTCTGAAGTTGGGTAACGAAGTCTCCAATTTAAACTTCCCCACAGCCCGTAATATGAATACCAATGTCTAATATTATTGCTACAAACACTATTCAGTTATTTAAAAGTATCCATACTCCCACAAAAAAACACTGTGAAAGCAATTGAAAATGAGAGCCTCCCAATCGCGTTAGTTCGCAGCTCGTATTCGGTCATTTCTTATTCATATACACACACTCACACTTTACATTCCTATTACTTTATTACACTTATATATATCTACAGTCATTTACCGCTTCCCACATGATGTTTTTTGGGGGTAAAGGTCATAGGGCAATTTAAAATGGCCGCCAAAGCGGCGGAAATGGAGGGATGCAACGGCGACGAGATTACAACTTCAAGGACGACATTGAACTGAATTAGGTATGTATCTGGGTATAAAAGGGTTCAAAATCAGCTGCTAATGTATATGCTGTGAAATAAGTTGTTGGAAATATTGACAATACATACTAAATTAGGTTTGTCTAGGTGAATATAAATATCATTTAGGCTTCTCCCCAAATTTTTTATATATATTAATATCTTGAAAGCCCTGACTAATTAAAAACAACACAGAAGCACCCAACTGATGGCCAGCGGCTCGAGCCATTGCCACCGAGCGTCATGAAAGTGACGGCCCGCGGTTAAGGATAGAAGATGTAGGCTTGTTCACCAGGTGGATCAGTGAAAGGAGAGGAGAGCCAAAGGTGGTGGTGAACATTGAAATCTCCCAGAATGGAGATTTCGGAGAAAGGAGAAATGGATAGAATTTGTTCCATCGTAGAAGTAAGATAATCAAAGAATTTTTCATAGTCAGTAGAGTTGGGGGATAAGTAAACAGAGAAGATGTATTTAGTTAGAGAATGACAGGAAAGCCAAAGCCAGAGAGAAGAGAATTCAGAAGAGACAAGTTCAGGAACACGAGAGCAAGATAAGTCGTTGCGTACATATACACAACAGCCACCTTTGGCTTTGAAATGAGTATAGAGAAAGTAGGAGGATACAGAAAAGGGTTTGCTATCAGTTGCCTCAGACAGCCGAGTTTCAGTTAGGAAGAAAAGGTGAGGTTTAGAGGTGGTGCTCAACAGAGCGGAAGTTAGAGGAAAGGCCGTGAATCTTGCAGAAATGAAGAAGTCAGACAGTGGTTCCAGGCAGCTCATGTCAACACTTACAATTCCACCATCTTGCATCAATCTTATCCAGGATCTCCTGCTTCTAAAGAGCCAGCACTACCCTCTTTATCCTTTTCCTTTTCCCTGGTAGAAGCCACCATCATACACCCCAGGAAGAGGCATGAAAGGAATAGCAAGGCCAGAAGCAGATAGTGAACAACCACAAAAACCACCACGTGTACCACTATAACAACTGTTAACATCGCCGTGTGGGAATTGAGAATGAGTAAGGGGGGTCTATGGAGAATGCTGGGTAAACTAATGTCAAACATGAAGGCGCCATCTGTGTGGAAATTTTCTGCACAACCATAATTTCCAATGGATGCAAGCATTTTGTCTAGACAGTGGGAAAAAATGTATGAACAATGGTTTGGAACAGCCAGAGCACAGCATCCAAGTAGTGGTCATCTGGATAATCGAGAGATTACTGTACATGCAAACCATCTATCTATCTATAGCCAGAAGCCTTAATCCCGTACAGGGTGGCCACAAACAAATCACCTCCATCTCATGCCATCCTTGCCATTTTGATGCCTTTCCCCCAGCTTACAACCCCCTCTCTCACACACACCTCTCCACTCCATCCCTCCAACCTCAGCATGTACTTTGTTCAGTCCTCGGTCATCACCTGTACATCTGTCCGGGTCCAAGGCATTTTGTTTGTCTTTGGTTAGTTGTTTTCTAGGGAGGGGCACTAACCCTCTGCCCATCTACTTGTTGACACATTGGGAACAAATTGTTTCACTCAAGCTGTTTTATTATTATTTGTTGAAGAATAAATACTTATCACTTGCTTAAAACCAATTGTGACTTGTTGTAAAGTGATCCATATATGTATAGGCAGACCTCAAGATACGATACCCATATATGCGATACCCCAGATTAGCGATGGGGGTAGAAATACCACCCCAAACCACCTAACGATGGCCAAACCCTGGTTTAATGATGGGTTTTATTTTTTTTTTTTACTGATTTTGATGATATTTTAGACTTAAGCTTTGTGTCTAGGTTGATTTATAAGCTGTTTTAAGACTCAGATTAATGTGTTTTTATCATAGGTGGGGTGAACATTGTCATTTTGGGGTACAGTTTACTAAGCTTGATTTTTCCATACTTATATCTGATGATTTTTCAGATTTTATTATGGGGTTTAGGAGATTTATAAACTGCTTTTAAGATTAGCTTGATTTAAAGCTATTTGGGGGTTTCGGTTAGTTACAAACTTGTTTTTGGACTCATTTGGATAGGTTTAGGACTTGGCTGGGGGGAAATCCATGGCTCAAATACACATCCCTATACTTTACATGTTAAATCTACTCCGAGTTATGATACCCCGCCTGGTGATGGGTTTTTACTTAACCAACTGCATCGCTAAACCAGGGTATGCCTGTACTGTATAAGAAGGAACTCAAACTTTCCCATTACCTTTTGGCACCTCCAGCGTCAGGTGAAACGATAATGGCATTGCGCCACTCTGGAATGTTTTCCCGGATCCACTTCAAAACCGCAGGTTCAGCGTACAAATTGTCCACAGGAATGTCAAAGAAGCCCTGAATCTGTGAGGCGTGCAGGTCCATGGTGATGATATGGTCTGCTCCAGCCACTGACAGCATGTTAGCCACCAGTTTGGCCGAAATGGGTGCTCGAGACTGGGGATTAGGCACAAAACTGAACATGGAACTAATAATTAACCAAATAAAATTGTGGTAAGGCAATTTAACTAAATCTGTCTTCCAATTCTTTATTACATCACCATGATTACAGGGGCCCAGGACTATGTTCACTGGTTTAGATATTATGGTGAATGACCAGTTGCTCACCCAAGTGGTATTATGTGAATGACGAGCTTCAATTACCACTTGGATGTAAATCCACAAGCCACATCTAGATGGAATGTATTAAAAAAAATCACATTAACTAATAAAATATCATTCACCCATGCAAAGCATACCAACAGCAAAATGGCTATGAGACTGGATTTTACTCGTTAGGTATGTTTTGTGTCCTCAGGCTCATTTGGATTAAAAAAAAAAAAAAAAGCCTGTTAAGAAAAATTTGAAACTAAGTGGAAGACAAACTGAATATTAAGACACTGATAACTGAAGCCAAATTTGGAAAAAATAAACATGAGATGAAACATCCATCCATCATCCAATCCTATGTCGCCCCATGAGGAGCATAGGAGGCCGAGGCTGGCCAAGTTGGTCCTGACATTTAATTTGAGAGTGACCAGCTTCACTCATCCTTGAGTGGCATAATGTGAGCAATAAACCTCCACCACACCTTGGATATAAACCCACACAGGCTCAATCCGGTTGGAGCGCCTTAATTACCCACTACACAACGAGCAGCCATAATTTGGTTTTATGATTACCACCCAGCATGGTAAATTATTTCCTGGTGCACAGGAAACCATTTGGCATGTCAACCAGTGTAGTCACCCATAGGCAGAATGAAGAGGAAAGAACGAAGGAAAGAAAGACAGAAGAGGGGGTGTAATGTCACCCATAGGCAGGAGGAGGAAAGAATGAAGGAAAGAATGACAGAAGAGGAAGGAAGGGAGGAAAAAGCAGACACTGATATAAATTTTATAAATTACTACAATGCAACATTATGTTTCAAAGAGCTGAACTGACTATGAATTTCAGTAAAGTTCAGTACCTGAAAAACAGCAGACACTACATTTTAACTTAAGAATACTAAACCCCAATTTAAGAAGAAGAATAAATTCATATTTTAAGGCATACCATGTACTAAGAAAAGATGGTAAAAAAATTAAATAAATAAATAATAATGTAGGGAGAAAAAAAGTGAAAGAAGACCTAATGCTATTGGCCAAGCACTCCTGTTACTGAAGATATGTAGTTTTATCATTTCTAATATTGGTACTGCTATTTAAAACAAAGACTTCAGCAGTCACCATTAATATGACAAAAAGTGTTTTTTCTTTATACTTAATAATTTAAAACTGGAAGCTTAGACTGAAGGCTAAATGCAAATGTCATGCATGCTACTGGGTCGATCTAGTAAGCTATATCAACAAGCATTCAGTCAGTAATAGAATGTACTTCAAGGACAAGACTTACACCCACTGCAAGAACTATTGCAAAACTCCCTATTTTTGTGTAACATTGATTTCATGGTGAAGAAAATAAAGTCTGGTTCAACACTTAGTGAATATCTGATGGCCCAGACTTTACAGAGTAAGACCATTTGGCCTGGAATCGGAGACTCTTTTCCCCATAACACCACTAAAAGAGCCCCAGATCACATGATGGTTTAAGTGTTGTTTCAAAGTTTTCCTGGAATACTGATGGTAATGTACTTGCTAACTGTTCATGAATGCCTTACCCTAGCACTACTCAATTTACCACACTTAATTGAGCTCTCACCACACCATATGAAGTGCTCACTGCTCCGGTGTCCAAGGGCGATGCTTATGGACAAATTCAAGATATGCCTTGCACTTCTTTTTATGGCATCATGGCAACAAGCAAATTTATCTCTCTTTTTGGAGAGTGATACATATCCCAGGATATCAGAGTATGTTCTCTGTAATTCAGCTGCAGTTATACTAGGGGTCTTGAGTACTTCTTGTCTCAGAAGCATATCTGTGACCTAAAAAGTTTTGTGCAGTCAACCAGAACATGGATTTATTGGCAAGAGTTGACCAATTGGCAGGCCACTTAACCCTTTAGCTGCATTTTACGGCTATAGTCGTTCTTTGAATTATTCCCTTTCACTGCGAAAATCGACTGTGGTCGAAGAGCCTCAAAAAACGGTTTGAACTGGCCGAGCGGTACTCCAGGCTCTCGCCGACATTGCTATGGCAATGGCGTCCTGGAGAGTGTCACCATCACTCGGTAGCAAGTACAAACATCACGCCAACAAACATGCCCACTCAGCTGATCAGGTGCATGGTTGAGTGTCGCCATTCTATGGATTTTTACCATTATTTAGGTGAGTTATATGCAATGTAATGTGATTAGATATTTCTTAAGAAGGTGCTGGACGTGTAAGTGTGTAGAAAACGGTTAATAATGAATATGACATTACGGCAAACACCAGACCTTTATGCATCAGCTGGCCAGCATCTCGGCGTCCTTTTAATTAAATCCCCGGCAAATTTTTTTATTTATTCATCGTCCTGCTGACAATATATGTGGTTATTAAGGAATTTTAGTGCTGGCAATGGATATGTAAGTATCAGGCAATCACAAAAATGTTGTAGACAATTACCTAATACCATTTTGATTTTTTGCTGGAGAATTGACACTTTTTGAGAACCAAGCCGAAAATAAATTTTGAAGCGAAAGGGTTAATGCAGCCTTCAGTCTGCAGTGTTGAGTTTTTGTGCTTACAGTATGGTAATACCATTAACAGGGGCCTATTTTTTCTGTAAAGTGAGGATTCTGACCTTTATTCTCACATGATAACATTTAAAGCAAGAACTGGGAAAAACTAGGGGTAAAAAAAGAAAAAAAGTGGACAAGAGTGGAAACAATGCACATGCACCCTCCTGTGATAAAAGCTTCATGAGCACTGAAGATTTGTGGCAGGAAAAGTGTGACAGTGGATCTAGGAGTTACCATGTACAAACATCAACTGGTGACTTTCAAGGGTTGGAAAATGCAAAAAATCATTCAAACCTTTGGCCCTATCTGGGAGGGATGAGTGTTGCAAGACTTTTTGCAGTGGGTATACTGAGGTTTGAAGTCATCCCAGTGAGTCTGTGAGTTCTGACAGATACCGAGTGATTCCACACAGCAGTGCTATTCCCAATTTTTGACAAACTAATCTAACGATGACTGCTAAGACTAAAGATGATTCTAGGCAGCAGTGCTATTCCCAATTTCTGACAAACTTATCTAATGATGCTTGTCAAAATTTAAGCTTATTCAAGACAGCTATGTTATTCCTAATTTCTGACACACTTGTTTAATGATGCTTGCCAAAACTAATGGTATACAGAATAATCTAAAAATACAGATGCTACAAACTAAAGTTAGGTCTCATTACACAATTGTTTGTTATGATAAAGCGACAGAATGATGAACTAAGTATTATACAGTTTTGCAACAACAGTACCATAATTCACTTAACAAGTAGGTGGGGGAACTCACCATCCACTCACTCGATGTAGTGCTGCTCTCAGGTGTTTGCCCTTTCCTCTCTTCCATCCTTCTTTCCTTCCATCCTCTTTTGTTTTTCTTTCTTTCAATCTTTCCTCGTCCTTCTGCCTACGGGTGACTTTACACTCCCTCTTCTGTCTTTCTTAATCTTTCCTCTTCCTTCTGCCTGTGGGTAACTACACTGAGTGACAAGCCAAATGGTTTGCCTGTACACCAGGAAACCATTTACAGTACAATGCTGGGAGGTAACCATATAACCAAATTATGGCACCTGGTGGTTTAGTGAGTAATTAAGGTGCTCCAATCGGATTGAGCCAGTGAAGGTTTAAGCCAAGGGGTGCCTGGAGTGTATTGCTCACGTAATGCCACTCAGAGATGAGTGAGGCTGGTCACTCTCATCTTAAATGTCAGGACCAATCTGCTTAGCCCCAGGCTCCTACACTTCTCAAGGGGCAACACAGGATTGAATGATGGATGGATGGATGAACAATTGTGGCAGCCGCATATGGCAATTCCATGCACACACATGCCTCGCACACTAGCAGACAGTCAAATGTTTAAGTCAAGATGGCCGTTCATTGTTTACATTCACTGTGATCGTCTCCCTTTCATTCAGGTTTCTGTTTGCACGACCACTGAAATACCACTGCTATCGTTAAATAAGTGGAGTGTTCTTTTTCTGTGTGCGTGAAATACTGTAACTTGTGAACTGGAAATCATGACTGGCAAGGATGCTACCCCTAGTGGAAAGTGTGGTGCTAACAAGAATGCCGAGGGCAAGCCAAAAAGGGTACCAGTATTTTTTTTCTTTCTTTCTTTTTAAGCTTTTGGGTTATGTGGTCCTTGGCCCCCTCCCTATCCCCACTGAACCCATGTTACATCAACCTCAAAACACAATATATCGTTATGTGATGAGTTTTCACATGACGCAATTTCACTGTATAGCAAGAAGTGACTGTAGTTACAGTAGTACAGTAATCCCTCGATTATCTGACGCAACAGAGCCAAAGGCATGTCCGGAAAGTGGATCTGTCTGCATAATAGACTTCTCCTCTGGCCCCCCTTCATACATAACCTAACTTTGAAAGCCACTGTAAAGGGCCACTACAGTAAGTCATACAATACTTGTTCCTGTTGTTTAATACTATCTGGTCAAGCAGATCTATAAAACACAGCCAAGCAATTACCATGGTCAAGCAGACCCATCAACAACAGACAAGCAATCACCACTGCAGGGCCATACCCAGCAGTGATGAAAAAAACATGAAAAAACTAGTCCAGACAGGTGACAATGTTCATGTGGCCATAATATCCACCCAGACACAAGCATTTTGTCCTGATAATGTGGAAAAATTTACAAATAATGGTTTTGAACTGCCTGATCACAGCATCTGAATAATAGATTGTTCGGATAATGGACGTTCGGATCATCGAGGGATTATTGTATTGTAGTCTTAAAGCTATCCAAATGGAACACTGAACATTTGAATACTAACCTTATCCTTCTTATCTTGTCGAGCATAGGGGAAGCAAGGAATAACTGCAGTAACTCTTGCAGCAGAGGCAATTTTACAAGCATTTATCATAATGAGCATCTCCATCAAGTTGTCATTAATCTCTCCACAGCCACTTTGAACGATGTACACATCCTCCCCTCGCACACTCTCTCCAATTTCTACACTGCAAATACCATAGAAGCCATCATAAGCTACATTACTCACAACAAAGTAACTGCAACCTTTACTTAGTCTCTAATTATGCTGGTAGGCTAATTAACTGGCAGCCACATCATCTATCTATCTATATACCCAGGCTGCTTCCCCCAAGAAAAGGGAGGTAGCCAAGACAGGTCAACACACTACCGATTTACTCATCCATTCATACACATTCATTCACATCTTAGCCCTAAAAGGGAGAAGGGACAGATCCTCACTGCACCACACCGCACGAGGGTCAACTACGCAGTGCAGTCAGTGACATCCGCAGCAGGGCCCGACAGCAAAGCTGGTTTACCCTTGCCAAAACATAATAGATCCAGCCCCTTACTCACACCTGACCTGATCAGCTGATCAGACAAAATGCCAGAGAATATCCCCCCAGGGCTGCATCATCATTTACTCATTCACAATTTCTCTCCACTCATTTCTATCACGCACAGCCACTCTTCCTTGCTCAACAGACAACCCTCTCGCATCCAACGCTCTCTTCACACTGTCCATCCATCCTATTCGTGGTCTTCCTCTCAGCCTTACACCTCTCACATCAGATCTAGTTATCTTTTTCACCAATCGCTCATTATCCATTCTCTCCATATCCCCAAACCATCGCAACACCCTCTGCTCAACTCGATCAGACATCTCCCGAACAATTCCAGTTCTCCTTCGCACTTCATCATTTCTCACTCGATCCATACGCATCACTCCACACATACTCCTCAGACACCTCATCTCCACTACATTCAAACTTTTCCTCTCTGCTACACCCATATTCCATGTTTCAGCCCCATATAATGCAGTCGGTACCACAATACCCTCATACAGCCTTCTCTTTACATCCATTCTGAGTGAACGACATCTAAACACTTTTTTCATTCCTCCCAGCACTTTTCCAACTTCATTCATTCTGAACTTCACTTCTGCATCTATTCTTCCATCCACAGCAAAATGTGACCCTAAATACTTAAAACACTCAACCTCCTCAAGCAACTCACCATTCAAAACTATATTCATCCTCCTACCATCTACCAACCTCGAACACTTCATCACTTTACTCTTATTCTCATTTATTTTCAGTTTTCCTCCTTTCACACACCCTTCCAAACTCCTCTACCAACTGTCTCAATCTCTCCTCTGAATCAGCCACCAGCGCAGTATCATCCGCAAACAGCAGCTGCTTCAGATTCCACTCTCTACCATCATTCACCAGATTCAGTCCTCCACTTAACACTCTTGCATTCACCTCCCTTACAACACCATCCATATAAATATTGAACAACCAAGGCGACATCACACATCTCTGCCACAGTCACGGGAAACCAATCACTCACAGTATTTCCCACTCTTACACACGCTCTACTATTTACATAAAAACTTTTCACTCCTTTTTGTAACCTGCCATCAACCCCATTCAATTTTAAAACATTCCACAAAGCCTCCTTATCAATTCAATCATATGCTTTCTCTAAATCCATGAATGCTCAAAACACATCTTTACCTTTCACTAAATACTTTTCACACACCTGTCTCACAGCAAACACCTGATCCACACATCCCCTCCCTCTCCTAAAGCCACACTGCTCATCACCAATCACTCCCTCTGTACCCTCTCTAACTCTCTTAATCAACACTACCATACACCTTACCTACAACACTCAACAGACTTATACCTCTAAAGCTAGTACATTCATACTTATCACCCTTACCTTTATACAATGGGACCACACAAGCACTTGCCCAGTCAATTGGCACCATACCTTGCACAAAGCACACATTCAACAATCTTACTAACCAGTCAACAATAGTCGCTCCACCACATTTCAGGCATTCCACAGCACACCCATCCGTACCTGCAGCTTTCCCTGTTTTCATCTGCTTTACTACCTCTTGCACTTCCTCCATCGTGATCAAAGATTCATTCAACTCTCCCAACACATCTATTCCTTGCACCCTTCCATCTGCCACAATCTCAGCCTCCCTTTCCTCCTCTACATTTAACAATCTTTAAAAATACTCCGCCCATCTCTTCCTTACTGCATCCATCTCAATTAACATCCTTCCATCCTCTGCTTTTACTCGCTCCTCCTTCCCAGACTCTCCCTTTCGCACCCTTTACACCTTCCAAAACATTTTCTTATTCTCTTGAAAATTCTCAGTCAACCACCTACCCCACCTCTCATCTGCTGCCACTTTAGCATCACGCACAACCCTTCTCGTCCTATTCCTCTTTTCCTTATACCTCTCATATGACACCTCATCCTTCCTCTGCAACCACACTTCATATGCAAGTCTCTTCTCACCCACAGCCATACTTACTTCCTCGCACCACCATTCACTTCCCTTTCTTACACCACCACCCCTCGTCTCACACCACACACCTCTTCTGCATGCCCCACCACAGCACTCTTAAACAACTGCCATTCCTTCTCCACACTGCCACTCTCCTGATCTTTCACTGCATTCCACAAATCTCTCAATTTCTCCTGATACTCTATCATTTTCTCTCTTTTATCCAACTCACTCACTCAAAACCTCCCTGCCACACCCAACTCTCCTAGCTCTCACCCATCTCTTACCTACTCTCAACTTGCCCTTCACCAGGTAGTGGTCAGACATACCTCCACCCTCCCCTCTCAAAACTCTCACATCCAACAATCTTCCTATTACATTCCTGGAAACAACCCCATAGTCCATCAGTGCTCTGTCAACAACCCTTCCACCCTCCTGTCTCACCCAAGTATACTTATAAATATCTTTCTTCTCAAACAAGGTATTCCCAATCACCATCTCTCGCTCAACACACACACCTATCATTCGTTCCCCATTTTCATTTCTTCAAGGCACACCATGCATACCAACTACACCTTCAACTGCTACATTTCCCACTCTAGCATTCAGATCCCCCATCATTACCACATTCACATTCACTCCAAAGCTCTGCAAACACTCAACAATATCATTCCAGAAAGACTCCTTCTCTTCTTCATCCCTTTCACTACCAGGCCCATATGCACTCGCAAATATCCACACAACTCACGTTCAAATTTCACTTTCACCCACATCAGTCTCGATGACACCTTCCATTCAATCACACACACTGCTGTACTTCCGGGCTCACTAACAAGGCCACACCTTCTCTTGCCCTTCCTCTGTCAACACCTGACAATCTTCCATTCACACTTCCAAACGTAGACTCACCTTTCCCTTTCATCTTTGTTTCACTCTAAGCTAACAAATCCAACTTTCTTCTCATAAACATTCTCCCAGTCTCCTCCCTTTTAGCCTCAATCGTACTACAACCACGCACATTCATAGACCCAACCTTCAGGGTACGGGGATAACTCGATCTCCCATCCCTTTCTCTGGCCTGTCTCTTTTTAGGAATTAAAAAACAGAGGATGGGGTCCCTAGTCCCCTCACCCCGCACCTTTTAGTCGCTTTTTACAACACACAAGGAATACGGCGGCGGAATTCTTCCTAACACAATCTGGCCGCAGAGTAGTAGTACCACCCCACAGTGCCTTTTCCAACTTGATTGCATTAGGAGGAGAAAGCTAAAAATTACAAAGATGGGATCCAACCATCAACACCTTTTCTTCCTTTTTCACTATTTTAAAAAATGCAGGATATGTTTAAAACTGGGATACATGGAGTTCTTCTAATAACAACCAATCTAATGAAAACAGCACTGACGGGTACCATAACAGCTAAAGTGAACACAAACATGGTTATATTCTAATACTGTGCACCTGTACTATGACATTATCCTAAAATCCTCTAGTATGAAAATAAACGTCATTCATCCAACACTGGCAACTCAATAATGACTGTTCAATATTAAATGCATACATATATAACCTACATATATTGACTTATTGACAGAGTTAGGGGAAAAAACAGAGGAATTAGCTGGAGAAGAACAGGGAGGTTTTAGGAAAGGAAGAGGTTGTGTACATCAGATATTCATCCTTAGGTCTTCAGTGGAAAAGTTTCTAGAGAAGTGAAAGAAGTTGTATGTGGCCTTCATGGGTTTGGAGAAATAATATGGCAGAGTGGACAGACAAGAAAGGTGGATAATATTAAGAATATATGGAGTGAATGGGAAGCTGTTGTATATTGTGAGGAGTTTGTATGAGGGTGCTAAGGCTGCAGTGTGTGTGGATAGTGCACTACGTGAATTTTTCTATCTGAATGTTGGATTGAAACAGAGATGTGTCATGTCTCCATGGTTGTTCAATCTATATATGGATGGGGTTATAAAAGAGATACAAGGTAGAGCTGCAGATGTTGGACTGGCTCTAATGCGAGAGGGCAACATTTGGAAACTTCCTGTATTGCTGTTTGCAGATGATACTGTAGTGTTAAGTGAAGACAATAAGGAACTGCAAGGCTTGGTGAATGAGTTTGGGAAAGTGTGTATGAAACCAAATACAAAGGAGAATGTAGAGAAAGAGTAAAGGTATGGTCTCTGAGAGACATGAAGTCACTGAATGCACAGTGAGGTTGGATACTGAGGAAATGGAAAATGTGAGCGCATTTAAACCGTCACGTCCCGACCGATTTCCCACCAGCAATACCCCCCAGTCCCGAGCATTTTTTTTTTTTCTCTCAAACTTTCACTTTTGGTGAGAAACATCGAGAATTCATAGAGAAATCGCCTTCCTGAGGCTATAAATGGTGTTACAGGTGATGAGTCAGCCTTACCTTCCGTTCTTTCTCAGGGTATCTGGCCTCAAAGAAAACGAACTATGGGAGGATAAACTAATTCAAGCCACTTTGAATTCCGTATTTATTATTTATTTGGTACGAATTTATGTATAGTACAAGTCTATATTGGTTTTCACACAATTATATAAGCAACAGAAGCATTGTTCTGTCATCAAACACATCCACATACGGCACCTTCCTTTCCGACATTACCACCTCATCACTTCTGTTTGTTTCTTGCTCTAACTTCTTTATTTCTTTGTCCTCCACCTCAGGAATCACTTTCACCGTGAATTTCGTCATTGGAGAGACCGTGGGGCAATATGTCTTTACTAGTCAGGTCACTGTTAACAGGTGAATTGCCGAGTGTGGGGGGAGGGGGGAGGAGGGGAGGTCAGGTGGGGCCAGGCAGGCAGTAACCCCACTTGAAAGCAGATAGAGGAAGGTCTCCCACATATGCAACCCNCAAAAATCACCCATGAAACTTGAAAATTGTGCAAATTATGACCCTTGCAATTGCCCGACGTACCCATACGTCAATGGGTCTAGATGTGACAAAACGTTGTGACGTACCCATATGTCAGTGTTCTTCAAACTTTTTTCATCGCGACCCAGTTTCATTTTATGTATTATCTTCACGATCTTATTGCACGACTGTTGTACCTCTCTCACGCTGGTTTGAAAACTTTTTACTAATACATACATACATATATACATACATACATGCATACATTGCATAAGCATGTACACATACCATATATATACATACATACATATGTGGATTCAAAACAATTGCATATGTTGAAAGTGTGCTAATGTAAATTTTATGTATTAAAAATATTATTACAAAATATGTGCAAGTACTGTGTAAATTGCAGCTAAGCAGAGAAAAATAGTATGCCTTTACCTGTTCAGTGTGCCTGGTGTGCCTGCTTGTTACTACACTCCATTTCTCTGAGTCTGGCACCATCAGTGATGTCCTCAATACCTGTAGTACTGATAAAGGCCCTTAGTACTGGATATACCTTTTTGTATTGCCTTTTTATATTGATTCTCAAAGTAATAAGTGTAGGTTCACACAGTGCAGAGAATTTACATCAACACTACAGGTGTTGAGGACATCACAGATGGTGCCAAACTTGGTGAAATGGAGTATAGTTATCTTGGCCCAGTCTGGCTTGCAGGATGTATAACTTGTGAGATGAAGCTCATTTTCTTGATCAGGTGTTAGTTTTAGCCCTACAACAGCCTCTGGTCTTTCATAAGCGTAGGGGTCTTTCACCCAGTGCTTTTCTCTCATATCTTGTAACTTATCTTTAGCAAAGTACTATTCAAAACTCTCAGACAAAGAATGAAGGTGTAGCTGTATATCGCATTTAATTTTCTCCAGATTCTCCTCACTGATGCTGTTTTCTTCAATGTGCTGCAAAAGTGTTCGGAACGTATAGTAAATAGGGTGATCAACACCAAGCCTAGCTTACCACAGCATTATTGATTCCTTAAATGTTTCTGCTTCCTCACTGTGTCGGAATACATTATTTTCTTTCCCGTGCAGTTTCAGATTAATGCATTTCACTTACTATTTATATATCTAGTTACGATGTGGCGACCCACTGAGCAAAAGCTTGCGACCCAGTATTGGGTCGCGACCCGTACTTTGAAGAACCCTG
>JAGKTI010003320.1:0-33444 GCA_018397915.1 Birgus latro
TAAAACTACGCAAGCAGCTGGAAGCACAGCCCACCCCATCCCTCTCCCCAGACACTCGCTTGCGGGAAACTAAAAAGGCGTCTTCCAGGAACTCGGTCCCCTTCATCTTGCGTTTTCTCTACAAAGATGTAAAAAATAGACAAGTGCATGTAGTCTCCAGTGTCTAGCGTGCTTATTTCACATGTTGTCACCATGTTTCAGTAAATCTTAACCCTGTAAACCTGGAATTATTAAGGCACCGAAGGAGCACCCCGTTCAGTTTGAAAACGACACTTCGAATATGCCGTAACCGTAAATCCGTAATACCGAACTTCTTACACTATAAGTACAAAGTGATATACAGATTGTCGTCTCGGTATTATGCGCACAAATACTGAAAAAAAAAAAAAAAGTGAACTGCCTGTGTCGCATAATTTTCTAAGTTAAAGCCTGTTTTGATTTGGCCACCACTGTAAATCTTAAGTGGTAGGAAGAATCGGCGGGAAATAAGGGCAAATTACTTTCTCGTTGACAGACGGATGATTCAAACATCTCGCCAAAACGATGCAATAATAATTGTCGGTAAATCATATTTATTTTAGAAAATGCATGTTAACTTTAACGTTTGATTCACTATGTAAGAACAGCTCAGTATCAGCGTACTAAACGATATACCTTTCGTCACTAGGTCCTCACATATTCTTTGACATGTGACTATTAAGGGCCCCACAAACACGCTTTACAGTGTATGGAAATGACTGCAATTTTGGTCCCGTAAAAGGCCATCGAGTGTGAATTTTGACCTCTTCTCATGCAAGTCCGTCATCCACAATCGTCTTCCACTCTTCTTCTTGGTTTCTATGGTCTCTAGAGCACGGGAGCATCTAGGCAAAAATAGGGTGGCCAAGGGCTGTAGCGCTGCGCTAAAGTACAGCCAGTGTGGGATGACGCAAATATCGTTCTATATTCTATGTATATATATTATACACTGGGTGTCCCGGGAGGAAAGGGCATAACTTTGGAAAATGAGAGATGTTACAATATGAACGTGACCAAATCTCAACCGATACTGAGCTAGTTACTGATATGGGCGAAAATTGACTCCCTCATCAAATATATATACATATATAATAAAGGGCGAATCCTCCGAGCTAGGAGCAATGCACCATATAGCTACGCAGGGATAGAGATACCAGGAGAGACTACTGTACTACATCTTTCTCACCTTTTCTCACCATACACAAGGTAAGACTAGTGCCTTGTCAGTTGTGATGACTCACAAAACTTCTCCATCTGGCACGATCCACATAATATTCTTCCTCCATCGTTGATCCTTTCGCCTCAATTGCTTCCCGCACCCCGGTTGGTTGGTTGGTTGGTGAGATTTTCCTCCCGTAGGAGGATCGGGCTCAGGGTGGAGAGCCCGTCAGAGGATGGCAGTAAACAGGGGGGAGTCCTCTGCATGGCAGCAGAGGACGCTGGCGTGGGGGGGGGGGGGGCAGGGCGGGGCGAGAGAGCAGAGTGGTCGCCAGCTCCCCAGCAGCAGGTGGAGGCCCAGGGGGGAAGGCCCGTCGCAGTGGAGGGAGGGTTAGCCCCGGTCCTGGAAGAGGGAGGGTAAAGTGGTGACCCTCAACCTCATGGTGGCGGACAGGGCTGCTCCGTAAAGCAACAGGCCCATCCCCTCCAGTGGAAACACTGCTGCAGGGAGCTGGTCCACCTCTTTCTAGGTCTGCCCACTGGCCTCTTCTCTCTCGGCTGCCACTGATAATATTTCGCAGGGTATCTTTCCTCTTCCATCCTCATGACATGGCCATACCATCTCAGTTGGTTTCTTTTGTACATCTCTCACCGGAAATACGCTATCCTGGTGACGGCTCGAACCATCAACCGCATGGTCAAGAAACATGAGTGCTACTTTAGCAGTCACACCAGATCATGTAATTTTTGAGATGTTCATGTCTCCTTATACTCAGATGGCATTGCCCCTACTTTTAGCCGGAATCTCACCCTCATATTGTATACAGCCAGTCAGAAGCATGTGCTAGACAGCTGTTTTGAGAATACCGTACCAAGGCCTGTATAGTATTCGATTGCCCTAGACTGTACTTCATAGTACTTGTTGTTGCCATACCACTGCCAGTTCATCTGTTAACACTACCTTGGATAATCGAAGAAAGGATTAGTGTGTGCCTGTAACAAGAGGCAAGGCAATACTATCTATGTACTGAATAATCCATTAAAAATTTAACACGATAAGGTCTACTTCTATTTCAACCCAATGATGTACCCTTGACAACTGACAGGGTGTGTCCAGTTAGTTAACACCTTAAGTCTTTCACCTTGAAGTAGGCTCAGTGGGTCATGGCAGCAGTATTTATGGTTAGCTTCTGAATGAAGCAGAACGCACTTCTTAACATGTCTGGTGTATGCAGTATCTTGTATGGCAACTTAATACATTAAGGTCATTTTAAGACTTTTGTAGTTGGGAAGGTTATGTGTAGATGCCCATTTTTATGTCTTCTGCATGTCACCAGTGGGAAACATCAGGCCTATATCATGTTATTCTTACAGTACAATCCTTTAATTATCATAGATTTTAAGTTCACTCAGTTCAGTTGCTAGTCAGGAGACGTATACTGTTCCAGTTGCATCTCCCTTAGGAAGTATCTCATACTTTGTTCTTATTGAGTATAGTCTACACAACAATATGATGTAGCCTGGGCATAACAACAACTGACACTGCACTGGTCTGGTCCCTTGTTGATGGAAGCTGCTAGCAGTTTAGGATAAAAGGATCTGAGGATTGACCCTCATCTATTGTGAGGACCACATTTTATTTGGCTCCGTGTTTTAATCCCTGGACACAAACAGCAGATTTACTTCAATCTGCCAACTGGACTGTAACTGGGTAGTGCAGATGCCTCAGGTAAATGGATTTATTCCATGACCTATTCCCTGCCATGATCACATCTCAAAGCAAAATCAGGAAGTTGAGTAAGCCAAAGTTATGACAATGAATTGAAATGGATGGGTGAAGCATGTAAGAGAAATGAAACACAAAGCTTACATCATGTTTTTCAGCATGAGGTTGATGAAATCGTTGTCCTACAGATGTTTGAGAGGGACTTTTTGTGTGTGTGTATTTATCTATTTGTATTTACCTATTTGTAGTATACAGGAATTGAGCTAAGCTCGTGTTGTCGTCTCCATATCTACATTAATTTAATCTAGTTTTAAATACATGAATGTTTTTCGCCTGCACCACCTCTTCGTCTAAGTCATTCCAAATACTTATGCTTCTGTTCACGAAACTGAACCTTTTGAGATCATTAAGACATCTACTTTTCCTCAACTTGAAGCCATGACCTCTTGTTCTTCCATCATCCAACACAAAAAGATCCTCTCTATTCACCCTTTCCAATTTTCTTACATTTCTAAATATCGTGATCAAGTCACCTCTTTCCCTTCTCTCGCGCAGTGTTGGCAACTTCAGTTTTCCCAATCTCCCCTCGTAGGTGAGTTCCCTTAAACGTGGTATCATCTTCGCTGTCATCCGTTGAACCCTCTCTAGTTTATCAATGTGCTTCTTCAAATGAGGTGACCATACCACCGCTGCATACTCTAGTCTTGGTCTTATCATGGTCACTATCAACTCCCTCAACATTTCCTCATCCATATAGCCACTCTCATGTTGGTCAGTAATCTATAAGTTCCCCCCAGTGATTTTGTTTATATGCTTTTCTGGTGACAAGTCATCCTGAATAATCACTCCCAAGTCTTTCTCATCCTTTCTTTTACTAATTATCTCATTGCCCATTTTATATGTCCAGTGTGGTCTTCTTTCACTTATTCCCATTTCTAATACAAGACACTTCTTGGCATTAAAGTCCATTTTCCAAGTCTGGCTCCAGCTGTGTAGTTTGTCCAAGTCCTCTTGCAGTTCTTTACAACTATCAGTACATTTAATATGTTTCATAATTTTAGAATCATCTGCAAACATACTCATGTAACTATTCAAACCCTCTGGCAATTCATTTACATATATCAGAAACATTATTGGGGCCAGGACAGAGCCCTGAGGTACTCCACTAGTCACATTTCTCCATTGTGAAACCTTGTCTCTTATTACTGTTCTCATCTGCCTTCCTATCAAATAATCTCCCATCTACTTTAATAGTTTCCCATGCACCCTTCCAAAGGTCCTCAACTTCCACAATAGTATCCTATAGGGCACCCTGTCAAATGCTTTCTTAAGATCCAGATAGACACAGTCCGCCCATCCCTCTCTCTCCTGTACGACATCTATTATCCTACTGTAGAAACTTAATAGGTTAGTAACACATGATCTTCCTTCCCTAAAACCAAACTGTCTTGGTGTTATCACTTCATTTTCTTCTAAATACTTTTATCTTTTTCTAATAATTTTCTCACAGATTTTACAAACAATACTAGTAAGTGACACAGGTCTATAATTAAATGGATCCTCCCTATCACCTCCCTTAAAGATTGGCACAATACTTGCTCTTTTCCAATCTTTAGGTAACTGTCCATTTTCAAGCGAGGTCTTGATGATGACATAAACTGACCACACTAATTGGTCGGCACATTCCTTCAGGATCCATCCAGCCACACCATCTGGTCCCACTGCTTTTCTCACATCCAAATCCTTCATCAGCTGTAGCACCTCATTCATGTCAACTGTAATCTCAGCCATTCCCGTCAGCCTGGGTTCCATTTCAGGCTCCCTAAATTCGTCTTCCAATACATAAACTGACTGCAGCTTGTTGTTCATTATTTCACACAAGTCTTCCTCTCTTTCATATGTTTCATCTCCATCCCTCAGTCGTATTATATTGTCCTTAACTTTCATTTTGCCATTTACAAAGCTATAAAATAGTTTTGGCTCTTTTTTACAGTTAGATACGAAATCTTTTTCGTATTTCCTTGCCTCTTCTCTCCGTACCCTTACATATTCATTTCTTACCTGCTTGTACTCCTCCCAAGCCCTTTCACTATACCTTCTTCTCACTTTATTCCATGCTTTTTTTCTTGCCTCTTGTGCCATCCTGCATCTGTTGTTAAACCATTCTTTCTTCCTTTCCATAGCTACAGAAAATTTTGAGACATACTTAGTAACTCCTGTTTTATATACGTCTGTCAAAAACTCATATTTCTCATCAACATTTGTCATCATATTCATTTTACTCCATTCTACATTTTGGAAAAACTTCCTCAGGGAAGTAAAGTCTGCCTTCCCATAATTGTATCTATTTTCTCTGTGTTTTTCATCTCTTTCTCCTTCCCTTACTCCTGCCACGTCCATCTCAATTACCAGATGATCACTTTTACCAAAGGGGCATTGGTAGGTTATGTTCCTCACACCATTTGGGTCCTTTGTGAATACTTGGTCGAGCCTGGATGGTTCGTCGTCACCCCTAATTCTTGTTTTTTTTTTTTTATCAATTGGGTTAACATGTTTTCCATCATCAATTCCATTAATTTATTTCCCCATGATTCCTCATTGTTCCCAGCATCCTTACTTTTAAAATCAATTTCTCCACAGTTAAAATCTCCCATTAATATTATTCTATTTCTTCGTTCAATTAACATTTTTAGCCTAATAATGGATTCTCTTATTAACTGTTCGTAATCTTCCTTCGTCCATGTCCTAGTTTTGGGGGGCATATAAAAAACTATTACATCCATTTTTTCTCCATAACTGTCCTCTATTACAACTCCCAAAAGTTCAGCCATGGTATTTTCAATTTCTATATTCTTTGCTCTTAGGTCATTACGGGTTAATATCACTATACCTCCCCCAAACTTACCTTCTCTGTCCTTCCTCCAAATCTTATAATTGTTCCATCCGGATAATTTTGTATCGACATCTCGGGGCAATTTAGTCTCTACCAAGCAAACAATTTCAGGTTTATTTTCATTTAAATAATCTCCAATTTCCCCTTTCTTAGATATTAACCCATCTACATTACTGTACATGATACTCAGATTTGCTGCACTGTTTTTATCTTTACTCATTCTTCTCTTTTTCATATTCATATCCAGCCCCTTTGTTTCCTTCACATCTAGTTCTTCAC
This sequence comes from Birgus latro, assembly GCA_018397915.1. Classification (NCBI taxonomy): domain Eukaryota; kingdom Metazoa; phylum Arthropoda; class Malacostraca; order Decapoda; family Coenobitidae; genus Birgus; species Birgus latro. The sequence goes on from JAGKTI010003320.1 coordinate 6,075, forward strand.
ATACAACTTCCTTGCTTTCATATCCATCACTCTCCAAAAAAAAAGTTTTACGTTCTTCCTCTGTCCTCCTGTCATTTTTTTCCTTTACTTGGTCCTTCAAAGACTTTAAAACTTCTCTTTCTTCTTTATTCAAATCTTCTTACTATAATATTTTCCATCCCTGCCTCTTTACTTAGTTTCCAAGTCACCTTAAGTATATCATTTACTACACCTTCTGATGACATCTTAACTCTAATTGGTCTTGCTTCCCCTTTCTTATATGGCCCTATCCTCCTTACTTCCTCAATTTCTTTTTCCCACTTGTTTCCTTCGGGATTGATCTTGCCCAATATTTTCCTCACCTGATTCGAGTCTCTCTCGAGTCTCACAGACCTAACTTTTTCTTCCTCCTCCCTGTTTCCAAATATTACGACACATCTGTTCCTTTCTACTGTTTCTCTCACTATTTTCTCTTTTTTCTTCAATATTTTCACTACATTTTCTTCCATTTTTTTTCTTATTTCCCTTTCTTCCTGAATAATTTCCCTTAAACTGACCACTTCTTTCTGTTCTTCCACATGTGCCCACTTTGCATTTTGCTCTTCTAACACACTACTTACCTTCTCCGTTTTGTTACTCCTCTCTTCTAGTTTTCTCCTTAATTCAATATTTTCTCGTTTCAAATTCTCGATCTCCTGGTTCGCTGTCTCATTGGCCTGTATCAAACTATATAGTATTCTCGGTATTTTCAGGCATGTTTCTTGATACTAGATCCTCCACTTTTCTAGTTCACTAATTCTCATAATCAACGTTTTGTCCAAATCCATAACATTTGTTTCACTGTCAAATCCTGGAAATTCCAGTTCCCAAATGTTTACATTGACGGCCATGTTTAAGGTCGGTTGCAGTACTAAACTGAACAGCTATTCCCAAAATTTCTACAAAACACTCATGTATACTTACTGATAATAGTTCTTTACATTTTTGGTAGACTATAATAACTTGCAATACTTCAAATTTTGGACAAAACTGAAGGAGACAGGACAATTCCTGAAAACTACTTAAGGATCGTTGAGGTGGTTTGAGACACGACTTCTCGCTGTGGCTGCTCGTCAGGGTGACCAGATTTCTCTAGCGGGAATATGCTAGACAGCGCTGAAATTATGCTAGATTGGCAAAAAGAATGCTAAATCTTTTGTTGCTCTTAATACGTTCGGTTTCTGTTATATTTTATGATTATTTCTACGTTTTTAACTATATACAGTATGCACTCTTATAATTATGAAGAACATTAAAATAAATAATTACCGGTAGGTTCTAAAAGTTTATTTGACGAGTTGAAACTCTTCCTAATACAGTAGTTTCAACACTACCTGTAGAAAATAAATGCAAATTTTATGTATTAATGTGTGAATTAAGTTTGAAAGTTGTGGGTTCCTATTTTTCATACATTTTGTGCTACATAGGTTGAAACTCTTCCTAATACAGTAGGCCTACATTTTCAACGCTACCTGTAGAAAATAAATGCAAATTAATGAGTGAATTGAGTTTGAAAGTTGTGGGTTCCTATTTTTCATACATTTTGGAACTAAATTTTTTCTGTTAGTTTTTTCTTTTTAGCAACTATTTCTTCTACGTCTGAAGACATTTTATCCTGCAAAGAATTTAATAATTAACTAGAACAAAGTACACTTAAATTTTAAAGTATTTATAAACAGTAAAAAGGCCAATACGTTGGACCAGTGGCGACTGGCGTGATACTACTGAGATATCAGTCCTGTTTACTGGGTACCACTGTTCTGTACCACACTTCGCACTTAAGCACTGCAACCTACAGAAGGCACTGAAGCAGTAGAGAATTGATGGACACTGAACCTGCCGCAGCCTGAACAGACGGCATCCACAGACTCAACTGAATAACTGACTTTAGTCCGCCACGGCGCCACCCTGGGTCCCTGGCCCAGCGCCTGTGGACCTATACAATACAACAATACACGTCTACTCTTTTCCAATGCCCGTGATTTCCTGCTCTAGGTTCGTTAAAAGTATGGACTTTCACAGTTACCATTAATCATATTATATTGAACATGTATCCTGGACTTCAATCCAGAAACTACCGCTAGCCACGAGTGGTAAGTTATTATAATCATGCTAAAAATTGTCCTAAGCTCATTAGATTATGCTAAAAATATGCTAGATTTGATAACATGCTAAATTTTATGCTAAACACAATTTTCTGTAAAAATATGCTAAAATTAGCATAATTTGCTAAATCTGGTCACCCTGCTGCTCGTCCGTGTGTGTGTGTGTGAATGGTTTGCCTATGTAACAAAGAATGAGAATTTTTTAAGGTATGAATGACGAGTGAAGAAGTGTGTGGCCCATTTCACTTCATACTCTGTTGATATTTCTTCTATGCTTGCCAGTACCTATTAGTGGATCCCATACATCCCACTGGTGCTGGTGAGGGATGGTTTCACGTGGTGGCACCGTTATTTGGTTATACAATGTTCCTCAGCTCCCTCCCAACTGCATGAAAAATGGATAATGGACTGCAGAAGAGCATCTTCTGCACATTCCAATGAGCCTAGGCCCACAACAGCAACAACCCACCCCATTTATTAGTGATAAGGGTTAGAATGATTATACATTATTTGAAGCTCAGCATCTTCCATACATTTTGCATATTTTGTCAGTAACATCACCACCATCATCAGGACCTTTTTTCCCACCCTAAGGCAGGGTGAGGTGTAGCAATGTCCAGACAGCAAAGTCTGCCCAGTCCAATGGGCCACACTTCCATTCACTCATCATTCAAGCCCCCGGAATCCTGGCTCTATCTGATAAGCCAAAAACATTCACCACATTCTGTAGCTTCATGTAAACGCATCCACTAGAGTCAACCTGGAAGCTGTCACATTAAAAATGGGTGCCAAATCCCTGATCATGCACTTCTCACAACATTCATCCAGCCAGCTTGACCTGTTGTCACTCCTGTAGCCTTACCGACTTCCATGCCTCTCTTCCTCTCACACTCATCCACCATATCCTTCCACCTTCTTGGCCTACCTCGCCCCCTCCCTCCTTCAAATTTGCTCAGATATACCTTTTTCACCACTCTATTGTTATCCATTCTCCACATGACCATACCATCTCAGTACACTCTCTTCAATTCTGGTGTCCACAGACTTCCTAAATCCACATCTTTCTGGAATCACATTACTTCTTATCATATCCACTCTCTGTACTCACACACATTCCTCAGCAGTCCCATTTCCAATCCAGTGCTCTCACTCTTGACTTTTCATTTTCATGCCACACCATAGTCTCACATCCATATGTTAAAGTTGGCACTAACACTCCTGCATGTAAGTCTTATGCAGCTGCAACACTCATGACTTTGTTTCTTATCAAGGCCTTCATGGCACCAGCTATTTCCTTCCTTGTCTCACTCTACTTTTCACTTCTTTTGCACATTTTCTTTTTACTATCACTGTACCCAGGTATTTGAACTCTCTCACCAATTCGTCTCCATTCACTGTAACATCACACTGGGAGTCACCCTCTCTCAATAACCATCACTTTACTCTTCTCTACATTTACTTTTAAGAAACGACACTCAAAGACATTAGCAAAACTCTGCACTAGACTACCAAGTTCTTGTCTGGTATTTGCAAGCAGTACTGCATCATCAGCATACATCAAATCTGAGATATTCCATCCATCATCATTCTTTACCAACACCATCCCTCTTTCCAATACTTGTGTTTTTACTTCTCTCATCATCCCATCCATATATACAAGGTGTCCATAAAGTCTCTTTACAAAGAGGTTCATTTAACAGTACCTTAACTCAACATCTTTTATCAACAGGGTACCTGAAATACACAAATGCAATGTGATTAAAAACTTTGATAACCACTGAGTACATAGAACAAATCTGATTAAGATATCACATCAATTGCCCTTTTTTTTCAAATTATAGAGACTTTATGGAGACCCTGTATATACTGAACAACCATGGGGACATCACACAACCTTTTCACAAGCCAACACCGATCGAGAACCATTCACTTAGATGCCAGTTTACCCTTGTAGATGTTTCACTACCATCATAAAAACTCTTGACGGCACTTAGCAGCTTACCATCTACACCATACATGCGCAAAACCTTTTGTCGTATGCATTTTCCAGATCCACGAATGCCATAAACACCTTGTAGTCCTTCTCACAAGCCTTCTCCACTATGACTTCGTGCAAATATCTGATCCACACATCCTCTGCCACTCCTAAAGCCACCCTGTTTATCACTCACTACAACTTCTGAATCTCTTACCTTCTCTATAATAATTCTTCCATATACCTTCCCTATCACAATCAATAAACTTATCCCACGATTATTCTTCCACTCACTTCACCTTTATTTCTGTACAGGGGTACATTCACATCCTTTTTCCACTCTGCTGGCAGTTTCTCTCATCCATGCCTTCTTACATATCTCCAACAAGCACTTCATTCCACTCTCTCCACTACATTTAATCATCTCTGAATACACCTCATCAACTCCAGCTGCATTCTCATTTTTCAGCTGCTTCACAGCATTCTTTACCTGTGCGAGTGTCAGAACATATAACCATATAATCAAGTTACTATAACCGTGGCGTGCAAGTCTGAAGGTGTCGTTATCGTGCCCTGGAACCTACCCGTCAACAGTGCGTCTGATTTTGTGTACAGTATAATATGATACGCATGATTCGTGTATTACATGTTCGTGTATAATAATGTTCGTGTATAATAATATTCGTGTATATCTCTGTATAATAATATGATTTTGGTATGATACGAAATTGGACACACTATTGACTGGAAGGTTGCCAGGGTACAATAATGACAACCTCAGAGTCGTGTGCCGCGACTATAGGTCTTCAAATACTACCTTCTATTTCCAGTTCATCTTTTATGCCTGCTGTCATCATTTTCACTACTTCAGAGTCGTGTGCCGCGACTATAGGTCTTCAAATACTACCTTCTATTTCCAGTTCATCTTTTATGCCTGTTGTTATCATTTTCACTATCACTACATCATATTCACACTGAACAACCAATATGGGTAAATCATGATGCATTCCTATCTTACATCACCATCATAATCATCCTGACTTTCTCAACTAAGGATGCAATGAACAAGAATCCAGAAAATAATGGAAATATCCATCGATACATCCATCCATCATCTAACCCAGTGTTGCCCCAAGAGAAGCATAGGAGCCCGGGGCTAGGCAAGTTGGTCCTGACATTTAAGATGAGAGTTATCAGCCTCACTCATCCCTGAGTGCCATTATGTGAGAAATAAACCTCAACCACTTCTTGGATATAAACCTGCACAGGTTCAATCTGATTGGATTGCCTTAATTGCCCACTAAACCACCAGGTGCCATAGTTTGGTTATATGGTTACCACCCTACATAGTAAATGGTTTACTGGTATGCAGGAAACCATGTAGAGTCACCCATGGACAGAAGGAAAAGGAAAGAATGAAGGAAAGTTAGACAGAAGAGAGAGGAAGGAAACAAGGAAGAGAGGAAATGCCTGGTAAAATGAGACATACCCATTCACATATCACTCAAGTTCCCAGAATCCTGGCTACATGTCCTATGCCTAATCATCCATACTTTTTTCTTTACAGATGTGCTCCACATACTGTGCAACTGCCAGACTAGTCTAACACTTACATTTATAACAACGATATCACCAATCTTTTCTTCTGCCTTCACGCAGCATGACATCCATCAAACTCTAACATCAGTCTGCTCTTAGTCTTCCAAATACTCTCACCTTACCATAAGCCTTCTCTAGATCCATGGAGACACACAGTTTCTTAACTCTGTCATATATGTCACTACTAGCATCCACAATGTGAGGGCAGTAGAGTTACACCACAAGAAATGTAAATACAGAAAATTTCATTAACCATATTACAGGTACTTTATTGCAATATACAGATGTTGGTATCAGTTTACTATTAATGTAAAACTATACTTGTTAACTTCTATACATGATACAACACATTTGCTATCTTTTACACCTAATGAACAACATGGGCTTCTCCCTGTGTACTCTTCTTGGCACAAAACTGTGACAGAATGTTTGTGGCATCATATCTACTGTATGCAGTTTATTACTTTAAACTTTTCATCTACACAATAAATTTTAAAACAAGACTTATTTCAGAAGGACCTATGTTATCATAATATACAGTATATTCAAAAACAAAAATATAACAGTTCTTGTAAAATACTGTACAACAGAATAAAGAAGCATACACAGTAACAATTCCCAGTATTAATTCAACACAGTCAAATTTCTACAATGTGATACAAAGCTCCTAGATATTGGTATTTACTTTTCAACATGATAACAGCTACAGTATTAACAACTTCCAAAATTATGTATCACCTTTGGTGGCAAGAAACAATAGTATCCGATGCTAGCTAAGTCTCGTATTTATCAAAATATGAATGGCACTCATTACTGACACCACACGTTCATGCTAAACCTCATAATTCTGTAGCTATCATCCAAAAAACTGAATGGTGTATGACTTAACAGAACAATAAATGCTACCTATAACCACAATAAATGTTACCCATAACCACAAGAAGCATCCCAAATAATTCAAACTGTCATAATGTGTAAGGCACCTAAAATAAGGCAGTAATGACAATTATCACAACTATGTACATACTGACTCCAACATTTTAGTATTGAGCATATGTCAACAATGGGTAGGCACAGTAATTGTGTACAGTAATGTGACATACATGCCTATGTTCATAAGATTGAGCAATTCTGAATTTTAAACCAGGTTTAACTATGTAGTACAGTAGTGCTGTACAGGTACTGTCCAGTTCATTAACAGCAAAGTCGTGAGAGTATAACACACTACAGAACAGTATGCTACACTGATAATATTCCAGAGAGGAAGAAATATAAAAGGATAATGTCATAATTTCAACACTACTGTACAGTTGAGTTACATCATCTCAGGAGTAAGAATACTGTGGTGACGTGTGTGTAATAGTGCTAAACTGGGTACTGTGTTGCAGTTTTATGATGTGGGATGGAAGGGGGAAGTTTAGAAAAGACCCTGTACCTCCTCTGTCTCTAGGTCCAGATCAATGTCATAGATACAAGGCCGAGTTGGGAGTCCAGGCATTGTGCTCATCTGGGGAATAAACAAACAAGCATAAAATAAGAGAATAATATACTTTTGCTGATAACAAGAGATTTTAAAAAGAAAAGTGGCATATTGTATTATAATACACTTTTGTTGATAAAAGATTTTAAAAAGAAATGTGGCATATTGTATTGCAGAATAATAACAGCAAATCTCATATTACCCCCTTCAGGTGTACAGGTCTACTAATACAGTAAAAGGGAAGGTTTATCCCCCCCCAAAAAAAATAAATAAATAAATAATAATAATAATAATAATAATAATAATAATAATCAATACAAGCAAGTTTGTACAATGCTGAGAAATTAAGATCAACATAATGAATAAATACATTGATGGCCAATTTCACCGAGTATTTTTGTTAACTGCTCGTGTACAATGCTGCTACTATTACCTGTCTCTACTATTTCTAGATTTCTCTCACCTTACACGACAGGAAAGTGGGATATGAAGCTTATCAATGCACACTTCTAACGTACAGTACCTTAACCCTATATAAGCCTGAGGATGTCTAATATGGAGGGATTAAAAAAAAAAATGAAGGTAGCAAGCACACAATTACTGATGTCTCCAATACAACCATAACAGCAGAAAACCTACTGAACATACTTTAGGAGGTGAATGCTCTTCCTCCAACATATCTAACATACCATTCAATGCTAAGTTTTATCCTATACCTTTCTATAATTTCCAGTACCCAATATCTAATTGGGTATCACTATTTGCCATAGGCAGCGTCAATATACTGCATTGCATACATTAGAAGGCTGTCCAGACACAGGCTGCCCCTAACAAATAATTCAGACATTCATGGCACTGATGGTGATCATTCATGATGACAATCTAATGTAATCCTATTTATAAAAAAATAATGACACAACTGAAGATTATTCTTTGGAGAAACATTCATTAAGTGACCAAACTTGCTAAGTATTCCAACAGATGCTGCAAATGTGTGTGGAAAAGATTTCAATGGGTACAATAAGAAAAGTTTACGTAGTGTGAGCCTCAGTTCAAACATTGGCTTGGTGTACTTGAACCTGGGATCTCTGCCTACAACTGCTGACTGTGTGGCTAGTTACCAGGCTTGAGTGTGCACATGCACACACATCTGCCCAGCATGCACACACACAAAAAAAAAAACATCAGTTTTATGCCAGTACCATGGTCCTCATTATTAATCACCTTTTTTTATGTTCTTGCTTGTTACTGAGTCCAAAGTAACTACAGAAACACTGCCAGTTAAGTTCCATTTGTTATCTATAAAGGTGATTTGCCAGTGTTCCCTGGTTTACAGTACCAACTGCACAAAAATGCTGTCAAAATTTCTGATAAATCCTTGCCTCCCAACAAAGCCGTGTCTTCATTCCTAACTCCGTAAATATTCGAACAGGTAAGTCAAAGCAGCAGGGATAGCTTCACAAGCCTAGCAACTGTGTCAGACCAGATGGTGGTAGGGGAAAGTAGTTTTTGGTGGAGGTGGGGTAGTAGAGGATGTGTGTGCTGTAATTATTGTTGGCAGTGTAGTCTAGCAATACATCTCAAAAGTTGCTAGATGTAATATTACACCCGATTCAATACCTGTAAACAGTAAAATGTATCCTCAACCGGTATAATGCCTAGAACTTGTAGCCAAACAAGTGTTAGCAGATGAGGTGCTCCCCCGCCCCAACCCCACCTTCCTGAATCCTGCCACACCCCCTCTGCCGAGTATCAACTAGCCATATAACGTCAGAATAAAGGACAGACTGCTGTGTTTGTATATATCTTATGTTTACCTTCTGAACATGATATGTTACATACCATATGCGTATCCTGTGATGATCAGAAGGTAACAATACAGTAAAACACAGCTGTCTGTCCTTTATTCCAATGTTATGTGGTTAGCTGATACTCTGCAGAGGAGGTGTGGCAGGAAGGTGGGGAAGGGGTAGGAGAGCACCTAGTCATTTCCGCTAACACTTGTTTGGCTACGAGTTCTAGGCATTATTTCCAGTTGAGGATACCTTCCATTATTTACTGGTACTAAATCAGGTGTAATATCACATTTAGTACCTTTTATCTGCAGTGTACTGCCAGACTACACTGCCAACAATAACTACAGCACATGCATACTTCACTATCCCACCTCCACCTCAAACCACTCACCCCCACCACTGTCTGGTCTGACACAGTTGCCAGACTTGTGAAGCTATCCCTGCTGCTTTGACTTAATTGTTCGAGTATTCAGGAGGTTCAGAACAAAGACATGACTTTTTTGGCTGCCTATACCTTCCATGTCATTGGTAATAACCATCTACTCTAATCCCACTTATCCTTTGTGTAAAAGATGTTATGTGGTAGGTGGGGGTGCCTATCATCCATTCACTCAGTGTAGGGATGCCTTATGGTCTCTATACTGAGTGACAAGCCAAACGGTTTCCTGGGTAAACCATCTACTATGCTGGCTGGTAACCATATAACTGGGGTTTCTGGCAGGGCTAAGTGTCTACCAGATTCCCTTATCTAAAATCACTGGTAATCATGGTAGATGTTTTGGAGAGCCTCGGAGGATATACCCGCCCAGGGCCCCAACTACATGGGCTGATTCACAAGGCCATGTGGAATGTAAGAGATGCGAATGAGGAAAGGAAGAGGGAGGAAGTGCTGAATGTTTTCAAGAGTGCAAGATATGCAGTGATAGCACTGTGTGACACAAAGATGAAAGGGTGCGAAATGGAGGTGTGGAAGGGTGAAATGTGTAAGATCGGGCATGAATGGGTGAGGAAGATGCAAGGAAGGAGTTCCTTTGTTGATGAATGAGGTGTGGCAGAGTGGAATGAAAGATTACAAATGTGTCAGCTTGAGATGTATGTATGTCAAGTTCATGTTTGAGAAGGAGAAAGTGGCAGTGGCTGTAACGTATGCACCGTGTGATAAAAGGAGTGAGACAGAGAAAAGCAGGTTTTGGGATGAGCTGGATGAAGCAGTGGGAGAAATGCCCAGGAGCCATAAAGTGATCGTAATGGGCGATATGAATGGAAGAGTAGGTACTGGTCCTGAGGATGACATAATGGTTTGTAATGGAGTACCTGGAGAAAATGATAATGGAAAACAACTGAAGGATGTGCATCAGGAAAGAAGGTCGTGCATCTATAACACTTATTTCAAACACAAAGATGCATATAAATATACATGGTATAGAGTGAACGGGGATCACGCTGAAAGGAGCCTAAATGATTACGTGCTCGAAGAGAGGGCGATGCTGGGAATGGTTGCTGATACAAGGGCCGTGAGAGGATGATGTGGAGGTCCGTCAGATCATATGACTGTGGTATGCAAGATCAAGCTGAAAGGAATGAGGTGGAGGTCTGTCAGATCATATGACTGTGGTACGCGAGATCAAGCTGAGAAAAATGAGGTGGACCAGGAGAGACAGCAGAAGTCAGGGAGAAAGACAAAGTCAAGAAGCTGAGGACCAAAGAAATGGCAGATGAGGAGTTGGAATCAGTGAATTGGAATGAAATAGATCTGGACATACTGTGGAATGCATATGGGGATTGCTTAGTTAGAAATGCTAAAGCAGTGTGTGATGTGGCAAGAGTAACAACAAAGAAGAAAGGTACGGCATGGTGGGATGAAGAGGTTAAGAACGCAGTGGTGGAAAAGAGGAAGTGGCCAGAGTGGTTACAGAACAGGGGTTCAATTGAAATATGAACTAAATATATTGAGTGCAAGAAGCATGTAAAGAGAGTAGTGAAGAGGATAATGAAGGAGGTAAATGATTATCAAGAAAGAAAAATAATTGCAACTCACTCTGAAAATGGGAAGTTATTCTGGAAAGAAGTGTGGAAATGTAGAAGTGACGGCGGAAAGAAATATGAAAGTGTGAAGGACATAAGTGGTACATTCTTAACCCATGGGGATGAAGTAAGGACCAGATGGAAGGAATATTTTAAATGCCTAATGAATGGGAATAAAGTGAAGAATGAGCAGAGTGGCTGTAAACATGATTAGTTTTGGGGGTGTGCAGAGAAGGAATGCACTGCCAGGAAACGTGACACTCGCACAGGTGAGGAACACTGTGGAGCAGCTGAAATATGGAAAAGTAGCTGGGGTTGATGAGGTGTATGCAAAGATGATTAAGTACAGGGAAGAGAGCAGTCTGAAGTGCTTGTTGGAGATATGTAAGAGGGCATGGATGGGTGAAACTGTGCCAGCAGAGTGGAAAAGGGTGTGATTGTGCCCCTGAACAAAAACAAAGGTGAGCGAAGTGAGTGAGAGAAATATCGTGGCATAAGATTACCGAGTGTAGACTGTAGTAGGGAAGTTATTTGGAAAAACTGTTATAAAGAAAGTAAGAGAGATATCAGAAGTCCTAGTATGTGATGAACAGGGTGGCTTTAGGAGTGGCAGAGGATGTGTGGATCAAATATTTGCCGTGAGACAGTAGATAAGGCCTGTTAGAAGGACTATAAGGTGTTTATGGAATTCATGGATCTGAAAAAAGCATACGACAAAGTAGACAGAGAAGGATTATGGAAGGTTTTGCGCAAGTACAGTGTAGATGGTAAGCTGCTAGGTGCCATCAAGAATGTATATGATGGTTGTGAGGCATGTGTAAGAGTAAATAGGCATCTAAGTGAATGGTTCATGATCAATGTGGGCATTCAACAACGTTGTGTCATGTCCCCATGGTTTTTCAATATATACATGGATGGGGTGATGAGAGAAGTAAAAACACGAGTGAGGGAATGAGGGATGGCAATGGTAATGAATGGTGATGGAAGGAATATCTCAGATTTGTTGTATGCTGATGATGCAGTGCTACTTGCTAATACCGGACAAGAACTTGATAGACTAGCGCAGAGTTTTGCTGATGTCTGTGAGCGTCGTGCCTTGAGAGTAAACGTAGAAGAGTGAAGTGATGGTAATCGAGAGATGACTCCCAGTGTGATGTTCCAGTGAATGGAGAGAGAATGGAAATGGTGAGAGTTCAAATACCTGGGTTCAGTGACAGAAAAGAGAGGAAAATGTGCAAAAGAAGTGGAAAGTAGGGTACCACAAGGAAGGAAAGTAGCTGGTGCTATAATGGCCTCGATAAGAACTAGAGGCTTGAGTGTTGCAGCTGCACGAGGCTTACATGAAGGAGTGTTAGTGCCAACTTTAACATATGGATGTGAGACTATGGTGTGGCATGAAATGAAAAGTCAAGAGTGAGAGCAGTGGAGATGGGACTCCTGAGGAATGTATGTGGGGTACAGAGAGTGGAAAGGATACGAAATAATGTGATTCGTGAATGATGTGGAGTGAGGAAGTGTGTGGACACCATAATCGAAGAGAGTGTACTGAGATGGTAAAATCATGTGGAGAGAAATGGAGTGGTGGAAAAGGAATATCTGAGCAAATCTGAAAGAGAGAGGAGGTGAGGTAGGCCAAGGAGAAGGTGAAGGGACATGGTGGATGAGTGTGTGTGGAAGAGAGGTATGGAAGTCGGTGAGCTGACAGGAGATCGAACTGGCTGGACGAATGTTGCGAGAAGAGGTGCATGATCAGGGACTTAGCACCCCTTTTAACGTGACAGAATTCGGACTGACTCCATCGGATATGTTTATGTGAAGCTATGCAGTGTGGTGAGCCAGGATTCTGGGGACTTGGATGATGAGTGGAAATGTGGCCCATTGAACTGGGCAAACTTGGGCTGTCTGGACACTGCTACTCTTCACCCTACCCTAGGGTGGGAAAGGAGGTCCAAATGATGATGATGATGATGTATAATTCTCTTATACTGTATTTCATAAAGATTTGCCACTACAGTATTTTATTCAGCTCATAGAAGATGTCACAAGGTATTCATCAAACTGAATAAACCCAAGTAGTTGTAGCCATCCATCCATCCATCACCCAAGTAGTTGTAGCCATCCATCCATCCATCATCCAATCCTACGTTGCCCCATGAGAAGCGTAGGAGCCCGGGGCTAGGCAAGTTGGTCTTGACATTTAAGATGAGTGGTGGTAGCAAGTAAAATAAATTAAAATAAAAATTAAAAAATAAAGTCAAGGGGATTAATATAGCATGATTAATCGAACTGTGATACTGTAACACAATGCATATACAGTATTTGTTTAAATCAAACTCTCAAAAACTGAGACAGGGTTCTATGTTCATAAGTAGTGGTGATCAAGATTCACAGTTTTAGATGTAAACAGTACAGCATATTCAAGTAATAAATTGTTTGTTATTGGTCTGTTATGAATTTCACCTTAATAAAGTACTTAAGGTACCTCTAACATAACAACCATATCCTTGTGCCCCCATAGGAAAAAATCGTGAATGCCTTAATGAGATTAGGAAAATCACACTCAAGTTATTCAAAGTACTGTTGATCTGTGTCAAAATATAGCATACTGAATGCAATGAAAGCTGACAGTTCAGGATTACATATCCAGTAAGAAAATCAGTTTCAAAGGAGAGTGTGTAGTGCCATACATTACTGATTCACCAATACAGTATGTGTCACTACCAAGATATGTATCTTGCAATTTAATTCATGCAATATACAGACATCTAACAAACCTGTACAGTATAGTGCAAATATTAAAATACTGAACAACATTTAGGTGGGGAGTGAAGCAGAACTGTATCACCAGTCAAATCTGCAAATCAGCCAAAATGAACAATGAAGAGTTACGTGTCCATGCTATAATGTCAAGACAAAGCAATGGTGATGAGACTGTTCAGGAATTGACATGGAACAGGTTTGTGTAAGATAAGGAAGTAACCGTTTCCTGATCAAAGAGTAGTAAAAAGTATACTTAGATGTATGGTTATACAAAGTGGATACAGTTTTAACACTGGTGGTAAAAAGAGTATACATGAGTGTGTTTTACAGAAGGAGGAGGTGTAGTAGATAAATGGATATATCTGGTAGATGATGTGAAAAAGCATAAAAGACAAGGAAGCAAATGAAATGACAAGAGATCAAAACAACTGGAGGAGGTGTATGTGGAGAGGCACATGCCAAGGGCTGAAGCCCCTTTTCAGCAAATTGCTCAGGGAAAGATTATCCATAGGCATCAGTCTAGCAGGACTAAAATTCATTCATTCATTCATCATCTAGTGTTACCCCATGAGGAGTGTAGGAGCCAGGGGCTAGGCAAGTTGGTCCTGACATTTAAGATGAAAGTGACCAGCCTCACATTCCTGAGTGGCATTACATGAGCAATAAACCCCAACCATCCCTTGGATATAAATCTGCACCGGTTCAATCCAATTGGAGCGCCTTAATTGCCCACTAAAACCACCAGGCACCATAATTTGGTTATATGGTTACCACCCATCAGAGTAAATGGTTTCCAGGTGTACAGGAAACCATTTGGTTTGTCACTCAGTGTAAAGTCACGTGTAAACAGAAGGAAAAGGAATGAATGAAGGAAAGAATGACAGAAGAAGAAGAAGGATGGAAAGAAGGAAGAAAGGAAAGGGCAAGCACCCAAGAGCAGCACCACATCGAGTAAGTGGATGGTAAACGCCCCTACAAAAAAAAAAAAAAAAAAAAAAAAAAAAAAAAAAAAAAAGTGAGTGACTTTTGCTTGTGGGATGGCACCATATTTTGAAGATTTAGATTAAGACTGAATGATTATTTGGCCCATTCCACTCGACAAGCTATTTGGCTATCCTCCTACTGTTGTAATTTTTCTTGATTTCCTTCTAGATTCTGCCTCACTCCATCTCTTGGGTGAGACAAAGGTTTTGCATGATGGTGATGATAAGCGTAGACATTACTTATAAAACTGTACAATTATACTCGTGTAAAAAATAAATAAATTCTAAAGGCTTTCTACATACCTACAGAAAATGGAAAAAATTTTCACTCACAGTAATGTAAACATAATACAGCTGTACTTGACACTAACACTACCCAATGCTCAATTAAGAGTTCTTACACACCTCAGTGTCACTACCTGTTGCTGCTTTTGAGTGAACATTTCATAGGATTTCTAATATAATTTATATATTCCTTCCTTAGAAGTCTGACACACAAAAATCAATAATACTGTGGTTAAGCAGCTGCAACAATGCTATGTCATTTATACTCAATCCATTTGAGCACACTATTTGGTAGGGTTGGTCAAAGCTAGGCTCGAGAGATGCACACAGGTTCTTAGCTCATTACATGTGGCTCATGACAGAGCAGTGGTATGCATTCCAATCCTCCAGTTAATACTGTACTCACACATGTCCAGGATGGACTACCTACAAGCTTGTCTTTTTCAGGAGGTAACTGTAATTTGTTGCAACTTTAACATGAATGACACTGGCATTTAGATTTACACAACGTGGCAAATATTTTCCTCCAGAGCAGTAGTTGTGCTCTTTCCTTTTTAAAACAGTTGTCCCTGTTGAAAGCAGAGGGAAAACCCAAGTGTGTTTATGATTAATCTGAGCGTTTTTTTTTACCCAGAGATTGCATTCTAGTTCTGGTTAATAATTCTTATTAATAAATTATATGCTACTGCATTAACCCTTGTGGATAACTGTATTGTAAATACGTGTAAATACGTAAGAAGTTTCCCTTCTCATGACTGCGCCTGCATGGTAGGATAACGTGGTATACTGACGGGAAAACGGAGGAAGGTCTAACATATCTTAACATAGATGAAGTGAATATTTGGGTTTAGTTTTATTTAAAACTATGATTAACTTGTTAAGTTGGATTTTCCTTAAAAATTTCATGAAGTAATTCACTGTATTTAGGTAAATGTAACTACATAATATTTGGCATCTCTAAGTCCCATGAAGGGAGAGAGACTCGCCATTTTTTCAGTCTGTTCCTACAGTTCGTTCGAGCCGTACCTTGTAAAAACAAGCACCAAGGACGCTTGGAAAGGCCCAGGCAAACTACCCGAAACCTCAAGTCTGTTATCATCTGTTATTCCGACTCTATCTAGCTAAGTAACTTTTATGATTTGGCCAAATCAGAGGGACTTGCTAGGATATAAGGAGATAATTACTGGTGAGTTAAAGTATTAATAATACCCTAATTTCTTATGAGACTTCTAGTATTTAAATTTAATATCTGTTGTTGTTTGACTAACACTCGTCAGAAAAGACAATGCAACAAATTTCTGACACACAACAAAGGTTGCAGTGCAATAATTTAGCTTAGAACAAAATACTGTATGAGCACTACTGCCCATTCCATACAATTTAAAAATATATATATACAGTATATTCATATCCAGTGGGTCTCAGATAAACCAAAATTTTTGTGTAGTTACTACCCTTGAAAGTTTGGCCACTCCTGCTATATGGAAAGAATGCTGAGTCGTAGTACAGGTATTGTCATATTCTGCCACTGAGTCATGAGAAACAAGTTGCAAATGGGTAAAATCTCCTCCTAGTTAAAATTAATGAATCTTAGATCATCTGATACACTATGGCACCCTAAGCCTTTATGTACTGTACTGTGTTTTACTTTTTGTTAGTTCAATATTACAAAGAAACTCTCAAAATTGTATAAACATAGTATATACATACTAACTGTACTGTCTAAGTAAATAGCAAGAGTGTGGCAGGAAATGCTTACATCATGCCCATGTTGGGCAAGTGACTCAGTTAGTCAGCTGAATCCCCTATATGAAGGTATAGTGAACCTTTCCTGACGTATAAGGAGTTTGCTCAGTTGGCTCAAAGAGATTATTAAAGCCAGAATTCTATAAATGGAGGTCTGTTATAAATAGAGTTTACTGCATGTTAGGTCACTGGGCATATTTATACTGTACAATAATGTCAGGCAAGTCTCTGTTTGTCAAATGCAAGATGTAGCGAAGTTTACATAGAACAATAAAATAAACTGTAATCTATCTATCTATCTATAGCTAGATGCTGTAATCCCATAAGGGATGGCCATTTGTTATTGAGTTATACTCGATTTTCTTCCAGCTGATGATCCACTTTTGTGAATGTGGCACCTGTGCACTCCTGCCGCGTGATTGGTTGGTTTCAATTTCGTACCTGAAATATATTTATGAAAAACAATTGTACCTTATATTCCAATTCTTATAAATGCTGTTTTGCATTGTCACTGTGCTATACAAACGGACATGAAATGAGTATCCATCTGTGCTTCACCCAAATGGACAATGAATTTGAGGAAGCTGAATTTCAATTGAAATATTTATTACTGTAAAAGGTACAGAGTTGTTGCATCTCCTTATATTTTTAAAAAAAATAAATACATTTGGCTGGGTAAAGTGCCCCTCTCCCAGTGATGACTCATGCCTGGAACCCTGTCTGACTCACTTCTTCATTTCTGCAACATTCACGGCCCTTCTAACTTTCTTCCTGTGGAACACCACCTCTCCTCCTCTAAACCTCACCTTCTCTTCTTAATGGAGACTCAGCCGTCTGAGGCAAATGATAGCAAACCCTTTTCTGTATCCTCCTACCTTCTCCATACTCATTTCAAAGCCAAAGGTGGCTGTTGTGTATATGTATGCAACAACCTATCTTGCTCTCGTGTTCCTAAACTTGATTCTTCTGAATTCTCTACTCTCTGGCTTCGGCTCTCCTGTCATTCTCTGACTAAATATATCTGCGCTGTTTACTTATCGTCTAATTCTCCTGACTATCAAAAATTCTTCGACTACCTTACTTCTACGATGGAACACATTCTATCCATTTCTCCTTTCTCTGAAATCTCCATTCTTGCAGATTTCAATGTTCACCACCACCTTTGGCTCTCCTCTCCTTTCACTGATCCACCTGGTGAAAAAGCCTATACCTTTTCTATCCTTAATGACCTAGAGCAGCTTGTACAGCACCCTACCCGTATCCCTGATCGCCTTGGAGAAAGCTCCAACATACTTGACTTTTCCTTACACTTAATCCTTCTGCTTACACTGTTAATCTTTTCTCTTCGTTGGGCTCCTCCAATCAGAACCTTATTATCTTAACCTGTCCTATATCTCCAGTGCAGCCTGGGGATCCTCCAAAGAAACGTAGTTTGTGGCACTTTGAAGCTGCGGATTGGGAGGCCCTCAGGCAGTACTTCTTTGATTTTCCCTGGAATGATTATTGCTTCCATGGCTGGGAGCCATCTGCATGTGCCTTACGCATTATGGAGGTTATTCTCTCGGGCATGGGAACATACATTCCTTTTTCATATCCTCTGTCTAATGCAAAAAAGCCTTGATTTAATCACACTTGTTCTAATGATGTCCGCAACAAGGAGAGGGCCTACAAAAGGTACCGGAGCCAACCTACCCCTGAATCACATCTCTCTTATGTTTCTGCCTGGAATCGTGCTAAGTCTGTTCTTCGTTATGCCAAAAATAATTTCATCCGCACTAAATGTTCCCAACTCTCCAACTCAAATTCTTCACGTTCCTTCTGGCACCTTGCCAAAAACCTTTCTAACAACTTTACCTCATCATCCTTCCCTCCTCTCTTCTACTCTGATAGCTCTGTAGCTATTTCTTCTACTGATAAAACCGATCTCTTTGCTCAGACTTTCTCCTCCAATTCCACCTTAGATGATTCCGGTGCTGTTCCTCCATCACTTCCTCCCTCTGACCTCCTCATGGCTGACATTAAAATTTCTTCAGCTGATGTATTTTCAACCACCACTGGCCTCAATACTAACAAGACATATGGTCCTGATGGGGTCCCTCATGTTGTCCTCAAGAACTGTGCTTCTGTGCTTACACCCTGCCTAGGTAAACTCTTTTGCCTTTGTCTATCAACTTGTAACTTTCCTTCTTGCTGGAAGTTGGCTCTCATTCAGCCAGTCCCAAAGAAGGGGGACCATTCCCAACCCTCTAACTATTGTCCAATTGCTTTAACATCCTGTGTCTCGAAAGTGTTTGAGTCTATTCTTAACAGAAAAATTTTAAAGAATCTTTCCATTCACAACCTTCTTTCTGATCGTCAGTATGGGTTCCATCAGGCACGCTCCATTGCCGATCTTCTCACCTATCTTTCAGACTCCTGGTCATCCTCCTTTCAGGACTTTGGCGAAAGCTTTGCCATTGCGCTTGACATCTCAAAGGCTTTCGATCGAGTCTGGCATAAATCTTTAATTTGTAAACTGCCCTCTTACGGTTTCTATCCTTCTATCTGTGCCTTCATCTCTAGCTTCCTTTCTGGTCGTTCTATTGCCGCTGTTGTAGACGGCCACCGTTCTTCTCCTAGATCTATCAACAGTTGTGTTCCTCAGGGCTCTGTCCTATCACCAACTCTCTTCTTTTTATTCATCAATGACCTAAGTTGTACATCTAACCCTATCCACTCATACGCTGATAATTCCACCCTTCACCTTTCCATTCGGTTCCCGCAGCGCCCATCTCAGCAGTTACTTCTACAAACAAGGGATGAGGGACTTGGGTCGTATCTCTGACTGGGGTAAAAATAATCTTGTTGTTTTTAATGCATCAAAGACTCAGTTCTTGTACCTATCAACCACACAAAACCTTCCATGGGAGTACCTGCTGATGTTTAATAATGTTTAATAATGTCCAGCTCGTTCCTACATCATCCTTGAACATGCTTGGGGTTTCATTCACTTGGGATTTATCTTGGAAAGAACATATTACATCTCTTGTGAAATCTGCTTCCAAGAGATTAGGTGTGCTAAACTGACTCCGAACCTTCTTTACCCCTACACAGATGTTGACTTTATACACGGGTTTTATTCACCTATTTGGAGTACAACTCTCATGTGTGGGGAGGATACCCACATACAGCCCTTCTCAATAGGGTAGGGTCAAAGGCTTTTCATCTCATTAACTCTCCTCCTCTTACTAGCTCTCTTCAACCTCTGTCTCTTCGCCGCACTGTTGCATCTTTTTCTCTTTTCTATCGCTACTTCAATGGCCACTGTTCCTCTGAACTGTCTACTTGCATCCCTCCACCTCTACGATGGGCACATAGTACCCGTCTAGCAACAGCCTCTCATCCTTTTTCTGTCCAGATGCAAGAGTTAACCATTACTCCCAGTCCTTCATTTATGCAACTGGTCAACTCTGGAACTGTCTTCCTCTGTCTGTATTTCCTACTTCCTATAATCTCCAGTCTTTCAAACGCAGTGTGTCCAGGCATCTCAAAATGAACGGATCTTGAATTTGGCTCTCTTTTGTGTTGTTTTTGTTTATTCTTGGAAGGAACGGTTTGCGGGCCCATGACCTTTGGTTCCTTCTTCCTTGCATAAAAATAAACATAAATAAAAAAAATAAAAAATAAAAGGTATCTTAATACTTAGGCACTTGTTATATTAGACACTAGTACCACTCTAAGTAAATTAGCAGTTTTGTCAGTGGTAAAATGGTGGAAGTGAAGAGGTGAATGGAACAGTCGCTACAAAGGAGGGAGGGGGACACGAGAGTCGGCCAGGCGAGAAAAACAAGTTGCCTTGTCTCGCAAGATGTCGCTTATATTATGGATCACATCTACTCCGCTGCTTCGATACCTTTGCCCTTATTATCCATAAGTATACATATTTATTTTTTATTAGAGATGCAACAACTCTGTACCTTTTACAACAATAAATATTTCAATTCAACTTCCTCAAATTCCGTTTGGGTGAAGCACAGATACATAATCGTTCCATGTCTGTTCGTATAGTACAATGACAATGCAAAACAGCATTTATGAGAATTGGAATTCGTTTCGTTTCGTTTTTGAAGGCTCCAACATGCTTGCATGTGTCGGCCTTGGTCACCTAATGGCGGCTCTCCACGCTGCTCGATCTCTGGCAGCCTCCCTATTCAGTCCCTTAACCCTTAAGTCACATTTAATGACCTCATCCCATGTCTTTCTCGGTCTACCCCTCCCAACCCCTCCCCCAATATTAACACCTCTCACCCTCTGTACCCAATTATCATCCCCCATCCTCTCCACATGTCCAAACCACCTCAGCCTACATCTCCTTATCACAACACCAATACACTCCAGTCCCATCCTACCTCTCAACTCTTCCATCGTAAACCCAGCCCCCCCAGGCCTTGCACGCAGGGACGCACTGCACATCCACCTAATCATTGTCATTTCTGTACGTTTAAACCTGCAAATATCCTCTTCCTTTACTGCCCAGGTCTCACTACCATACAGCATCACACTCCTAACACATGCTGCATACAAAGACCCCTTAGCACGTAAGGAGAGTCCTCTCAATGTCAGGAGAGGCAACAGCTCCCTGAACTTCTTCCAACCACTTCTCACTCTAGCAACCGAGCTAACTCCAGCCCCACCTCCGGCACATAACATGTCTCCCAGATAAAACTCCTCCACACACTCCAGAGACTCACCTGCAAGTTCAACCCTCTCATGCCTAACAATCTCCACCTGCTCTCCCCGACACACCGCACACGTGAAATCAGCATTTTCTCGCAGTCTACCTCTAATACCACTACATCTCTTGTGCACCCATCTATCACAAACACTGCATAAGATGGAATTACTTCCCACACCCATGTGGCAAACTGCACATGGCCACTCTCCCTCTCCTCTGACTGTACCGCCACCTACCTTAGATATCATCACTTTTGTTTTATCTGCATTTACCCTTAAGCCCTTGTACCCCATACCATCTCTCCACTTCTTAAATCTTTCCTCAGCCTCCCCTTCATTCTCAGCAATCAACACCAAATCATCAGCATACAACATCTCCCTTGGGAGTCCATCTCTGAAGTCACGTGAGAGGGCTTCCAGCACCATGATAAACAACAAGGGACTCAAAACTGACCCCTGATGCACACCAACATTCACGGGAAACTCATCACTCAAAACTCCATTCACTCTTACCTGGGTGCGACCACCCACGTACATGGCCATAACCACTCTAACCAGCCACTCTTCCAACCCCAGCTTTCTCATTGCCCACTTCACCACCTCTCTAGGGAATCCGTCAAAGGCCGTTGCCAAATCAACAAAAACAAAATACAATTCCCTTTTCTTGCCAATATATTTTTCCTGAAGCTGTTGAACAATGAATATGGCATCAGTGGTCCCCCTGCCTGGCATAAACCCAAACTGCATCTCACTGATATTCACTCTTTCTCTAATCATACCTTCTAGAACTCTCTCCATTACCTTCATTATTTGATCTCAAAGCTTTATACCTCTATAAATTCCTCTTTCCAGGGCATCACCCTTCAGCCAATCATCTGGGACAACACACTCAAATACAATTATATTTATCAGGTCAGTGACTAACCTCACCCCTATATCTCCTGAGGCCTCCGAACATTTCGGCAGTCAACCCAGACACACCTGCTGCCTTCCCTACCTGCATCCTGCCTATTGCCTCACTCACAGTAGTAGTGTCAATCAAAGGCCAAGGGCCAAACACTGGATCTGCTGGCTCCAAACCTTCCCTGTCCCAGTAAAACTCCTTATTCAACAACTGGCTATAATGCTCTCTCCATGCATCTTTAATATCCCCACTGTTCACCACTACCCATCCTTCTTCATTCTTCACACACTGCTCACCTATAATATCCAGATTATCCCTCTTCACCTGACTTGCCACCTTAAACATCCCATTTTTCCTTTCCACATGATTTAGATTATCAAGTAAATGTCTCTGTGACTCAGACTTCACTCTGTATACCTCTCTTCTAGCCCTATGCTTGGTGGCCAAGTATTCCTCCTTGTTAACACCCTTCTTCCATTCTGGGAAGAGCCTTCTCTCCTCCTTCACTGCAGCTTCTACACCCTCATCCCACCACCAAGTTACTTTACGTCTTGGTGGGCCTCTTGTCCAACCGCAATATTGCATCAGTAACTCTCAATTGGTTGTTCTTGAGGGCTCTGTAGTGTTCATTAACGCCTCTGTTTACGACTCCCTGTCCAGTCACCACTCTCCTCATCACACTACATAAGGCATCCCTTACTACTTGGTTTTCCAGCTTCCACATTTTCCTCCTACGTACATATGTCCTCTTTATCATCACTCGTTCTTTAAGCACCATGTCACAAATCAATAATTTGTGCTACTGCACACACTTCTCGCTTTCTATAACTTTAACATCCCTCACTAACCTCCTATCAGCCCTCCTGACCAGATAGTAATCTTTCTGACTGCTATTTCCCCCAGACACGTATGTAATCAACCTACTCTCTGTTTTCCTTAAATGTGTGTTGCAAACAATCATGTTCATTGCCCCTCCAAACTCGAGTAGCCTTTCCTTCCGCATTTCTTATACCATATGCACATCCCCCATGTACTCCTTCATAACCTTGAGCTGCTTCACTTACACGACCATTTAAGTCCCCTCCCAAAACCACTATCTCATCATCCGCCATACAACCTACTACACATATTGTCATCCAAAAATCTCTCCTTCTCTACCTCATCCAAGCCTGCCTGTGGAGCATATGCCGATATAAGTGCAGTCATCATTCCACCGAACAAAATTTTCACTACCAATATCCTATCGCTACTCTCACAACATATTCCACCCATTTCTTCACAACTAACACACCCACACCCCCATATCTGTCTGTCCCCCCCCTGCCAAAACATCTTATAGTAGCAGTCCACCCTTGTACTGGACTTCCTGCAAACATGCCACATCCACCCACCTCCTACTGAATGCCCCAACGACTTCCCCTGCTCTTCCCCTCAAACTTTCTACATTCCATGAACCCACTCTCATCCCCCTGGGAATATAATGTCCTCAGGCTTGCTTTGAAGCTTATTCTTGTATTTAGTCATAGTCAGTAATAATACGCAGCCGTAACCACTTTAACCAGCCATGCCTCGATCCCAAGCTTTCTCATTGCCTACTTACCCACCTCATCAGGGACTCTGTCAAAGGGTTTCACCAAATCAACAAAAACATAATACTGCTCCCTTTTCTTTCCTATATAACTTCCTGAAGCTGTTGGATAATGAATATGGCAACACTGGTCCTTTTGCCTGGCATAAACCAAACTGCATCTCATTGATATTCAATTCTTTTCCCTATCATACCTTCTAGGACTTTATTACTTTAATCAACTGTTGCAAAAGTTTTATCCCTCTATACAGTAATTTCCTCTTTCTAGGACATCATCCTTCCCATTAAAGGCATTCATAATCACACTATCATTTTTCCATAAGCTTTCCAATGATGTGCTGTTCAATTTAGTTTTTTTTTTTTTACCCCTAAGGACTTATGTATGCTGAACGACAGTTTTGGAAAAGGTAGCATAAAAACAATGTCTGACGATGGTACAGAGCCTACCAAAAACTGGCGGTAGGTAGCACCGCCTCTTTTATAACGTATATAGGACCAAGCCAATGGGAACTCAAGTATCTGGTGAGATATGCCAGAATTGGGCCTCTAAAGTGAGGGGGGGGGACCCCTCGCCATCTCTCCGTTGCCCTCTCGTCATTATGGCCTCCCAATCACCCATACCCTCACATACCCCTTGAATACTGTAGCTGGTGTTCATAGAATGAATACTTCCTTCCTCCTCACCCCCAACACCTCTCTTCCTCCCTCCATCCACCACCACACTCCCTCCACCTTCATACTTTCCCTTTGTTTCCAGGCACATGGGGTTTTCCCTAGATATGCACCACAATTAACTTTATTTTCCTTTCATGATCATTATTTCACCTTGTTTTATGCCTAGGAATATACATTATATTGTTTACAGTTATGTTTGTATGGTTATTAGCCACTCTCTGGCAGATTCAAGGGTAAATTTTTCTTATATTTTTGATGGCTGCTAGTATGGTAACCATTGGACATATGAGCATGAGACATACATTTTCACGTGTGTAAATTAACGCTCTTGAAACCTCTAAGGAAAACATTACAATCCAAGAAAGTCGAAAAATCAGACCCTAATTGCAATTCTAGGGACAGGAGCTGTGAGAAATTTGCAGTCTTTAGAGGTTAAAGGTGAGAAGATCTCTAGAACTGGCCCAGTCCATCTGTCACTCACTAACTTTTTTTTTCAGGAAGGAGGCACTTCATTCCTGTAGAATTTAATGACTGTAGTAAAGTCCCATATTAGGACCCTGAAGTCCCTACTTCATGTACTCAGACTTTAATGAACCACCATATTAGAGTCCTGAAGCAACAGCATCTATCTAGTACCTTTGTATGTGCTAAGCAATATGGTGGCAAATTTTTTTAAAACTCAAGTAAAACCTATTACTTTTTTATAAGCTTTCTAATGATGTGCATAGGTCTACTGTAGTTACAATAATTTCTGACATACCTAAGCTTTGGTGCTGTACTCTACCATCCTACTATATACAGTATAGTGTTCTCTCTTGCTTGCTTGAGCAATAAGAAAAAGAACATACAAGAAAAGATGAAGTGGGCTGGCTGGTCCATGCCAAAGCACACTGTGTGGCTAGACTGTAGTACTACAAAAAACCAAGGAGAGTAGAATGAAGTGAAAAAACAGAACTGTCTGTACTGGATTATTATGTTGGTATTGTTCAATTTCTGGTGCTCCTTGGGACTGACCTGATGATGTGTTGCACCCCCCCCTCACTTTGTAAGGCGCCGCAGCCAGTGGAAGTGGCGGACCAACGTGGGGGGGCAGGGGGGAGACACCCTTGCCCCATTCCCAGAACTGCTACCACAATCTGGCTGTTTCTAGCGGGTAACACAGTCATGCTTCAACTGGCAAGTGCTTAATGAGAGTCAACAAGCCATACCACCAAAACTGACCTCCCAGTGCTACCCCACACTAACTGGAAATTACTGGAGGCTCTAGGCCTCCACCCAGTTTAGGGATAAGGAATTAGGGTTAGGATGATGATGAAGTTATAGGCATACAGCAGTATGAACAACATACAGTACTAGCAATGCAAATGTACTGTACACCCACAACTGAAAGCCCTTAAGTTGGGAGGAAACAAATTCATGGCCTCCACATGTAGAAAATTACGTGATACATTTTAGCTATGATGATTAAATATTCAGGTCAACTGCCAACACATGGTGACTGACTTCACTATCAGGTTATTATTTTATGAAACAACTGTGACTTAGTTCAACCCCCATGCTCAGGGACTTTCTGCCATGGGTATACTTATGTGTAATGATGTTATGATTATTAGAAACAAAGAAATATGTGGTCAACAATAAGGTGTGCTAGGGACTGCACACTAGTATGTGTAGAAAGATTTGTAATCAGTATTTATTATTCAGATGCCATCATCATCATCATCCAATTTCCTTTCCTTCCCCAAGATGGAGAGAGAAAGAATCATCATCATCCAATTTCCTTTCCCTCCCCAAGATGGAGGGAGGGAGAGAGAGAGACCAGATGAAGGTGTATTTGTAAAGTCTTCCTAACTGTGACATCACTGTTCCATTATTTCACATACAATGGTCTACCAGTCTTAGTACTCAAAGAGGATTTACTATATATCTATACAGTATATCAAAAACTGGTTAAATCAAAATACTGCCATCAACAGCCTCTTCTTGTAATATAACCCAAAATCTTTCACAATAACAGTACAGGTAAGTATGTTAGTTTGTGTGATCACACAACTGCACAGATGGTCAGAGTTACCACTGGGAATCAATACTGTAATTAATTATAAGGATCAAAGGATAATACTGCATTGGCACATTGGATCTAAGGATTATAACCCATACCATACTACACTCTATACACAGAGTTGGACTGATTAGCGTGTGCACATACTGGGGCTTATGGCATTTAAAAATTTATATTACTACTACCATCCATCACTATCAGAGACATGTTAGTTAACACTAAGTTCTCTATCTATCTATAGCCCGACATCCCACAAAGGGCGGCTGCAGATAAAACGCCTCCAAGTCGCTCTTTCACCCACCATTTGCCTACCCTCCCCCCCTCCCTCATATACCTTTCAACTCCATCCTTCCACCTCATCCACCTCACCTACATACACCCTCTTGGTCAGTCTTTCATTCTCCATTCTCTCCACATGTCCAAACCACCTCAGTGTATTTCTCCTAATCTTCTCAACCACATTCATTTCTTCATTCGTCAACCTGTCCCTCCATATCACTCCATGTGCTCCTCTCAAGTAACTCATTTTCACTGCTCTCACTCTTGACTTGTTACCCTCTAGCAATGTCCACGCCTCGCTGCCATACGTCAGGGTAGGGATCACGATACTATCATGAAGTGACTTCTTGACTTCCATACTCACCTCCCTATTTCTC
>JAGKTI010003320.1:33594-58668 GCA_018397915.1 Birgus latro
GAAAAAAATCGATTAATTTTCGATTTTTTGGGACCGCGTCAGTTTGAATTTCCCGCGCGCGCCGATCCCCTCTGTTTACACTCGTGACGCCACTATCGGTCGCCATTACCCACTCCCCTCCTCCCTCGTGAACAACTCCGAAAATGGCGGCCGAAGTGATTGCTTTTGTGGTGATACCCTACCTCCTACAGTGCTTGATACTGCTCTTCACCTTCTTCATCATGTGTGTGATGATGGCCCCGCCTCCTGAGAAGAGGAAGAGAGTGGTTCTGACTCTGGAGAAGAAGAGGCAGATATTGGACAAGGTGGACGCCGGCTGGTCAACAGGGTGCATCGTACGTGAGTTCAACCTCTCTCGCTCCACCTTGTTTGATATCAAGAAGTCCCGAGACAAACTACAGCAGTACACGGCTGATTTCGCATCGAAGACCAGACGAAACGTGCAGAGGAAGGTGATGTTTACTCCTAAGTATGCAGACATTGACCGCTCCACGTTGATTTGGTATCGACAACAACGAGCTGCTGGTGTGTTGGTACGTGGAATGGAGCTGAAAGCTGCTACTGAAAAGTTCGCAAGGCTACATGACGCCCCAGACTTCAAGGCATCTGAAGGTTGGCTCTTCGCGTTTAAGTTACGACACGGACTTACCAACCGTAAGACCCATGGCGAAGCTCTGGACGCTAACGACGAAGGAGTAGAACAGTTTCGGCAGAAGGTGAAGGGCTTGACTGATAGGGAGGGCCTCACTCTGGGTCAAGTTTACAACGCTGACGAAACTGGCCTATTTTATTGTTCAATACCCACAAACACTCTCGCTGAGGAGACGGAGAAGCGTGTACCTGGCCCCAAGCTCTCGAAGCAACGTGTGTCTGCTTTGTGCTGTGCCAATGCTAACGGCATGCACCGGCTCAAGCCCGTTATTGTAGGCCGTGCAAAGCAGCCTAGGTGCCTTCGTGGGTTAATGAATGCCCTTCCTGTCGTGTGGTATCATTCTCTGAAGGCTTGGTTCACAACCAAGATCTTCAAAAATTGGTTCCACCAACACTTTAAGGAGGTCATTCGTTATCAGACAGAGACACTGAAAATCCGACGAGACCAGGTGACATGTAGAGGTGTATGGTATGTAGGAGGACGGCTGGGCCTCGATAGCGGGCTGTAAAGCCTATGCCCAGATTCGGACACATAAAAAATAAATAAAAATAAAAAAAAGGTAAAGGCCCTCCTGATTCTTGACAATGCACCTGCGCATCCGTCAGAGAAGGATTTGGTTGCTGACAATGGTCGCATCAGGTGTCTATTTTTGCCACCTAATACAACTGCTCTCATCCAACCAATGGACCAGGGAGTGATTGTGGCAACGAAGAAGCTATACCGACGGAAGTTTTTGGACGAGGTGATGGTTGTGTACGAGGACGAGGACGATCGCAGGGAAGGACGTGACATGCGAGGACAAAAAACTCTCGAAAACATTCGCCAATACAACCTCAAGTCTGCCATCTTCAACTGGGCCAATGCATGGAAGGAAGTCTCTGTCAAGACTTTAGAAAATGGTTGGTCTCGCCTACTTCATGGAAGTGACGTGGTGCACGATTTTCTGGGTTTTGACGTGGATGACTTTCATGCAAGGCTTCGTACGGGTGGAGACGATGTGGATGTCAACGAAGTGCGCGAGTGGTTGGATGACGACGAGGGCGATCCTGGGTATCAGATCATGTCTGATACCGAGATCGCATCTACTGTTGCTGGTCCCAGTACCCAGCAGGAAGATTCTGACGAGGACAGCGACGATGATGCGGACTCCTCACAGGTTGCAACTGCCCCAACGATCCCCAGGCTGAGCACAATCCGGCACTATGTGGAGTTCATCCTTGACTACCTAGAACACCCGGACTGCGACAGAGAGATGGGGTCATTGGAATTGGCGAGTCAAGTGCAAGGTTTCAGGCAACACATCATTAATCGTCAAAATCGTCGTCCTCTGCGTCAATCAACCATTGATAGTTTTTTCAGGCCAGTCAACCCCGCTGTCGTCCACTCTCACTCCACACCATCATCTCAAGGAGACAGGCCTTCTAGCTCCGAGCCACAGCCCAGCACATCAGGCACGGCGGAGTCACCACTGGATGTTAGTTTGCGTCTAGCTTCGGAGTCCTCTGTAGTGGATAGTGTATCACCACGTCGCACCAAGATGCCCCTACGCCGCCTCCGTCTGCTCATCTCGGACTCTGACAGCGACTAAATTCTCCATGGATCGTCACTAGACCACACGGGAATTTACTGTTGTGTACAGTGCAGTGAAGTGATGTTATTCCAGTTATAAAAAAAAAAAACCTTGGTGAAAGTGTTGGTGAGAAGTGCTGGTGATTCTCAATTGGAAAGGTGTGTCAGGTGCAACATCTTCCTGTCAGAGTCTGGGATGACAGAGTGGGTTATTACATCAGGACGGCTGCTTTTTGTTCGTAAGTACCCTAACTTCATGCCTAACCTGTTTTCATCATGCTGTACATGTGTTAAAAAATTACCAAAAATGTTAATCATAATGTCCTGCTTGCAATCTAATTTTTCCATGCATGGTTCTTAAGTAAAACAGCTAGAAAAAAGATGGAAGATGTGAATTTCATGTCCAGTCCTAACCTAACCTAACCTATGGTTACCATAAAGATTTTCATGCCTAACCTGTTTTCATGATGCTGTTAATGTGTTAAGAAATTACCCTAAATGTTAATCATAATTTCCTGCTTGCAATTTAATTTTTCCATGCATGGTTCTTAAGTAAAACAGCTAGAAAAAAGGTGGAAGATGTGAATTTCATGTCCGGTCCTAACCTAACCTAACCTATGGTTACCATAAAGATTTTCATGCCTAACCTGTTTTCATGATGCTGTTAATGTGTTAAGAAATTACCCTAAATGTTAATCATAATTTCCTGCTTGCAATTTAATTTTTCCATGCATGGTTCTTAAGTAAAACAGCTAGAAAAAAGGTTGAAGCAGTGAATTTCATGTCCGGTACTAACCTAACCTAACCTAACCTATGGTTACCATAAAGATTTTCATGCCTAACCTGTTTTCATTATGCTGTACATGTGTTAAAAAATTACCCTAAATGTTAATCATACTTTCCTGCTTGCTATTTAATTTTTCCATGCATGGTTCTTAAGTAAAACAGCTAGAAAAAAGGTTGAAGCAGTGAATTTCATGTCCGGTCCTAACCTAACCTAACCTAACCTAACATTGTGTTAATCATAATTTCCTGCTTTTAATTTAATTCTTTCATGCATGGTTATTAAGTGCACCAGCTATGAAAAAGGTTGAAGCAGTGAATTTGATGTCCGGTCATAACCTAACCTAACCTAACCAAACTTAACCTTAGTTAACCTAACCTAACCATTTTTCTGGTAGCAATTAACATCATTTACTGTATTTGATGCTTTGTATCCAATACTTTAGTGCATAAAATGTGAGAAAAGATGATTTCCATGTCCGATACTTACTTATACTATGCTGGCAAGTTCTGAGCTCTTATGACTCACTCACCCCTAAATCATCATTTTTTGGTTAAAATTCAATAAATTCATGCTATGGATGCATTATTTATGTGAAAAGGGACCTAAATAAGTGCTATACATGTCCACTAGGGAGGTAGGAAAGTAGTTTTCTGATTTAGGTTAGGTTAGGTTAGGGTCATGAAAAACCAGTGCTGGAGCTTCAGGACCAATATCCGGACAAAACCAATATCCGGACATGCCTTTGGCTCTATTACGTCGGATATTGGAGGGATTGCTGTATATATATATATCTAAGAAAATCTGTCCGTACCATACTGCTGACTTTGAACACAACTGTGGCGCTTGAGTGGTTATCACTACCATCCTGGGACTTCCCCCACATGGAGCTGACAATAGATGCGTGTCTTAACCCGTCCAGTCCCGACCAGTTTTTTACCCAGCCTACCCCCAGGTCCCGACCGACTTTCGACTTTTTGTTTTTTGGCTGAAACCTTCACTTTTGGTGAGAAACATTGAAAATTCATTGAGAAATCGCGATCCTGAAGTTAGAAATGTTGATACAGGTGTCACTCAACCTTTCGTTTTCCTTCTTTTCCAGAGTACCTGGCTAAAGAAAACGAACTATGGAAGGGTTAACTAATTCAAGCCACTTTAAATTACGTATTTATTTAATTTATTTGGTACGAATTTATGTGTAGTACAAGTCTATATCGGTTTTCACACAATAATACAGGAATTTATAAGCATTGTTCACTCACCCAAAACCCCAGTATATGGCACCTTCCTTTACGACATTACCACTTCATCACTTTTGTTTGTTTCTACCTCTAGCTTCTTTGTATCTTTGTCCTCCACCTTAGGAATCACTTCTACCATGAATTTCGTCATTGGAGAGACCGTGAGGCAACATACCTTTACTGGCCAGGTTACAGCTAACAGGTGAATTGCTCAGTGTGGGGGGGGGAGAGGGAGTTAGGTGGGGCCAGGCAGTATACCCGCTTGACAGCAGGTAGAGGAAGGTCTCCCACATATGCCTACCAAAAATCACCCTCGAATGTTGAAAAATGTGCACACAATGGGCCTTGCAATTGAGTGACGTACGATGCACGTCGTTGGGTCTGTCCGCAGAAAAAAGTAGAGACGTGCATCGTACGTCGGTGGGACTCGGCGGGTTAACATGAATACATAGGAAAAATCGACCTTAACACCAGTGGGATAACTGAGCCTGATGTTGGTTTCCAAGGTTCAGGACCTGGGGAAGACAATGCTACCTAGCAGAGCATAAACACCTTCGTGTGCAGTGCGGTCAGTCAGTACCCTCCATAAAATGGGATTTTCACCCTTATTGGGGGCATTTTTCACATGATTCGTTACTGTACTAGTAGAGGAGGGTTTGGGGAATACGTTGGTGTACTTAATTCCAAAATGGCCGCTGTGGCAGACAAGAGGTTATTCCACTTAGCGCCTCATATATTCTTAACACCTTCCACATACCTTGCCTATCTATTCTGTCATAAGCATTCTCCAAGTCCATGAAGGCAGCATACACTTTCCCTCCCTTCTCTAGATACTTCTCCACTGAACATCCCAGACAACTATCTGATCTACACACCCTCTCCCCTTCCCAAATCCCTCCTGCTCCCCTCCAACTAGTTCCTCTGTTACATGCTTAACCCTATCAATAAGTATTCTACCATATATTTTTCCAGTCACACCAAGAAGGCAAATACTCCCATAGTTACCACACACTTCTCTCTCCCCTCCTTCCTTGCACAAAGGAACAACTACACCTGACTTCCAGTCCTCCAGAACCCTTCCCTCTTCCCAAGCCAATCTACACTAAGTTCTCTCAGCATAAATATGAGATTAACCTTTAAGTATGACAGACAACCTTTATTAGGATTTACTTATTATGAATGAATAAAGATCATTTGAAAATAATGATTACTGTTACATATAAATAACAACAGCAAGTAATTGTGTAGCTATGAAAGTTGCCATCAGGTAAACCCTGGTTCACTCATGCAAGCATGAAAAAGATCTTATGATGATGATGATGTATCAGTTTGGTATCAGGTTCATACTGCTGCACACAAGGAAGTGAATAAAGGAAAATGCAATAGCACAATGCAGTATATTTATCTTTAAATGAGCACTGGACAATATTACAAGCTACTGACAAAGCTCATTGGCTAAATTTATTGTTACCCAAGTGAACATGCACAGAAAATCTGCAACTCACAGGCCATAACACCCAGTCACCCACACTTCACTCTTCAGGTGCAGGAGGTATTTTACACACACAACCAATAATACCAAGCCACCACGATCCCCAATGTAAACGCTACAGCCACAACAGCAATACTGTATGCGGAAAGCATCTAAATCATGCATCTATAATCACAATATATCTTTATGTAATATACTACATTTACAAAAAAGAAAATTTTAAACACCCACACAAATATTACAGCATGCAGCATTATCCCCAAATATGCAAAGTTAAAGTAATAAAACTACAAAAAGGGCTTTCCTAAACTTTTCTATACTCACATTCGTATGTCTGCATGTCTCGAAACTCCTCACGAACCAGTACATTCAATGTATGTTTTTCAATAAATAATGTAGCAAAAACCCTAGCAATCTGAAACAAACTAACCAGCAATCCCAAGGGTTGCACCACCCAGACCAAACAGTTTCCAATAATTATACATTTCAAATACTGATAGCTACTGTCAACCATGCAGTAGTATATCATGACTGGAACCTAAATTTAAAAAAAATTTACCTAACCCTTCATTATAATCAAACTCTACCACACACTGTACCTGTACTGATAAAACTGAATTTAAGTCTACATCAAAAAAATTGCAATAATAATTTAAAAAAAAAAAAAAGTGGTATAAAAAACTAGATTTCCTGCCCATTCCAAAGCCATCCAGAAAAAACAATTAAATGTGTAATACCAAATACAGTATTGTGGCACACAAGAACAGTCCAGGAAATTAGGTTAGAACTAAAGGCTGAAAAACAGTACTAGTTTTTACTTACCGTGCCAACCAGGGGGTAAAGGAAACCTGCCCCCACTGAAGCTCTGACATCTCTAACAGGGATGATGAAACCTGATGGAGCACCCTTCTTGTTGGGGTCAGCAGTTAGGGAAAGGTGTGTCTTGGCCATACAGACTGGCATGTCATTAAAGCCCTGAAATTGGAGGTTTCATATATGCAGTAAAATACGGTATGTAGTTTCTTTAACATAATGCTCACAAAATCATATAGCAAAATACATAGTCATTATTATTTTCAAAATACAATTTACAAATTCAACTGCACTAGGCAAGGTTGTTGAGTCGGAGTCATGGAGTTGTCTGGTTTTGGTTGGAGTCGGAGTCAGTAAAATTCTCACGACCCCAACTCTTGAGTTTTTTTTGTTCTGAAATGGTATCAATCATATCTTTTCAATACTTCAGTTTATTTTACAACCATGTATAAGTTTATTTGTTATTATGCAAGAACTACATTATAAGTAGAGAATTTGAAACAGATTTTAAAACTGCATCTATCAAAATTCATGAATATTATTCATTTACCTGAATCACATCCATATGCCGTATTTACAGTACATCCATACCCCGATATCCAGCAGTGTTGTGTACCAGTGGAAGTGTTCGGTGAGCGAGAATGTTGAATATCAAAGCAATTTTCCCCATAAGATACTGAAGAAAAGCCTGAAATGTATTCCAGACCCAAACCCAAACTCTCAAATACCTTATTCAATCAATAAAGACTGACACAGAAACACCATAGGAAATGTTATTATCCTCAAAAACAATAATATTGCTAAAAAATGGCACATTAAACATCACATGCAGGAGGGTAGGGTAATGGGATGTGCGGTGTTCAACACCGCTTCAGGGCAACTGAACAGCCAGGCAGGCTGCTGGCAGCACACCAAGCGAAGGTAGGGGGTGGGGCAGGGAAACAAGCAGGGGTGAGAGAGGGAGACAAGCAGGGGTGGGGGAGGGAGACAAGTGGGGGTGGGGGAGGGTGGGGGGACAGGGCAGGAGGCAAGAAAGCCAAACAGCTCTACTACCCCCACCCCTAATCTCACTCACTCACCACTGTCACTCACTCACCACTATCACTCACTCACCACTCTTACTCACTCTCACACACACCATCCATCCATCCATCCATCCAATCCCACATTGCCCCATGAGGAGTGGAGGAGCCCAGGGCTAGGCAAGTTGGTCCTGACATTTAAGACGAGAGTGACCAGCCTCACTCATCCCTGAGTGGTGTTACATGAGCATCCCTTGGATATAAACCTTCAGCGGCTCAATCCAACTGGAGTTCCGTAATTACCCACTAAACCATCAGGCGCCAAAATTTGGTTATATGGTTACCAACCAGCATTGTAAGTGATTTCCTGGTGTACAGGAAACACACACACACACACACACACACACACAAAGGAGACAAGTGTGGGTGGGGGAGGGTGAGGGGATGGAGAGGGAGACAACCAGGGGTGGGGGAAGGGAAGGGAACACAAAGGAAGACATGCCTGGCAGTGCTGAGTGTCGTGAGGGATGGAGTAGGGATGGGGGAGGAGGAGGGACCAGGGGGAAGAGACAAGGGATGAGGGGGGTGTGAAGAGGGGATGGAGGGAAGAGAGGAGGACTGGGAGAGCCTTGTTTGAAACCTAGGGAGAGGGAATGTGTCGGACTGGAGAGGCGGGGTGTTGGACTGGAGACGCGGGGCATCGGACATTCAAACTGTTCGGATTGTGGGAATATTCCCATATTTCTTGTGTTCGGTCTAGCGAAGTGCCGGTTATCAATGCGCCAGATAATGGGGTATGGGTGTACTTAAGTCGGAGTCAGACTCGGAGTCGCACTTGTAAAATCAGTCATGAAATATTATCACTGACTTCATAACCTTGGCACTAGTTTTAACCTTGTTGAGAAAAATGTGATTATTCTGGCATTTCATTTGTCACCATAAACAAAACTCTGATACAAACTGGTGATTTGCTCAAGAAGAAATATTCAAAATTGGAGTTCTATCTTTTCACATAATCACTTCATACACCATGTCCCTGAAATAATCCCAATCAGCATACCCATATCCCACACCAAGCCCTCTTCCTCCCATCATCCCCAGACATCACCTTCTGTTCCCCAAACCTCGCCCACAAAACTTCCTGGAGAGTGGTCAGAGCCAAGGGCTCTGACCACCTCCCAATCATCATCACTACCAAAACCAGAATCACCCCAGCTGGCCAGAGACACACTTACACTAATTATAAGACAGCCAACTGGGAGGCCTTCACAACTAAAACAGAACAACAATTTGAAACATTAAACAGTACATTCATCACAAACATCAACACCACTGTGCACACTTTCAATACAATTATACAAAATGCAGACAAAAGACACATCCCCAGAGGCAACAGAAAAAGACACAACAACAATTTCACACCAGAAATTCAAGGCCTCATCAGACAATGGGACACACTACGACACTCCCGAACACCACGTATGCACGACACCATACAACAAATACAAGAACTCAACACTCAAATAAACAATAAAATATCAGAACAGCAAACACTAAATTGGAATAATTATCTCCAAACACTTGATCACAAAACAAACACCAGCAAACTCTACAAAACACTAAACAGCATCACACTCTCCAACAGCAACACTACACAATCACACGCTGCCATCACAACAACAGACACCATTCCTTCAAACAAACAACAAGCAAACACTCTCATCAATCACTTTTCACATGTCAGCCATTTAAACCCTCATCGTGACAACCGACGTATCATCCGACGTAAGGGACAGTTCCCCACAGACTCAGACTTCGCACTTTTCACTCATAACCAGACGAAGCACATCATCAGCAACCTCAAGCACTCATCTGCCTGTGGACCAGACAACATAAGCAACATACACCTTAACCCTTTCGCGCACGGGACCGCAATTTGCGTTACATGTGGTGTGGTGTGCCAAAGCATAGGACCTCAAATCACGTGAAAAAAACGAAAAAAATTTACCAAAAAATGAGTTTTCAGTCGATTTGCGTCAAATTTTGTAGCGTTCTAGCAGCCATGTGTCTCTCCCGAGGTAAGACCTTGGCAACACTGCAAAGACTCATATATGCCTGTACGTAGTGATAGAATCTCAGTGCTCCACTAGCAGCCAGACAGCAGGGTCGTGCTATGTTGTGCTATCCCTTTAAATCTGCCATTTTCCACCTCCCACCCAAGGCTGAAGCCATTATTGAAATAGTGTGATTGTACAGTGTTTTTGACTATACTGTGAAGTGATTGTGTCTATTGAACATAGATATATTGTTTGTAAAGCATTGGGGCCTGTTATCAGCCGTTAGGCCTAGAGGCAGAGTCTGGTTTGTTATAGCAAGGTTTCCACTCACCCTGCCCGTAAAATGATGTATTTTACCCTTATAGTGAAGCCATTACTTATATCTGTGAAACATATTAGTGCCTGGATTAGTGAAATAACTGACCAACCATAGCAGGCATTATATTATGCCATAGAGATACAAAGACATATGCATTAGTTGCTAAGGGAAGAGGCAGTCTCTTACACCATACAGTAGGGAAGGGAATAACAGAAGAGGCTGGGATGGAATCATGTGATAGTGTTTTATATTGTATATGGTTCAGTGTGAAATATACGTATAAAATTGTGCAGCGAGTGTTCACCGAGAAATATAGCGTGCATTGACTGACAACGGAAAGTTACGTAATGATCAGAGACAAAAAAATACGCCACACAGCGACACATATATGACATTATATACCTATGTCATGCAGTGAATGTTTGTGGAGAAATCTAGTGTGTGCATCGCATGTGTTAGGCAAACATGGTGCAAGGAACAGAGAATACGCCACACACACACACACACACACACACACACACACACACACACACACTCATACTCACTCACGCACCCACACACAACTCAGACTACCTAACTCATCTTCAATTTCTTCAAGTTCCTGCCAGCAGCTCAACACCTCTGGAGCAAGTGAGTTATCCATATTTTGTTGATTTGTACATTAAACTGTTTCTACATTTCTATATTTTTTTCACAAATAAGTATTGTTTTTTACATATACACATATGAGATGGAAGAAAGTTCAGCTTTAGTATCAGTACCTAGCAAAAAGACTGGTGGTCATGTCGAGCAAAGAGCAATATCAAAGAGCTTATGATATTTCATGTGTATAATTTGAGTAAAAAATAATAATAATAATAAAACATAACGAGCGAAAATATATAAGTATTT
Organism: Birgus latro; assembly: GCA_018397915.1. Lineage (NCBI taxonomy): Eukaryota > Metazoa > Arthropoda > Malacostraca > Decapoda > Coenobitidae > Birgus > Birgus latro. The sequence continues at coordinate 44,435 of JAGKTI010003320.1, forward strand.
GTGAGGCAGGGAAATTGAGCATTTTTATCTCACTTGCGGGCGAGGAAGAGTGTTCTATCGTTGTCGTCCATTTACTCCAAAATTATTGAACGTATCGATTTCCTGTAAGAACCATGATAAAGATCAGTGAATTCTACGTATGTACAGGACACAACTATGTAATTTCTCTAATGAAAAGTTGTGGTTACGTAGGCGGTTATTGTGCGCGCATGACGAAAGTGCACCGCAGCCGCGAGTACCGTGTAGTTTTTTGCGATTTACTCGGAAACTATGAGGCGTATCAAAACAAAAAGGTATCAGGAGAAAGCTTATGAAATTCTACATAAGATTATGTAATAAAAACATAAGGTGTGCAAGAAAACTTCTGCAGTATACCTCCCTGAAGAAAAATGATTTTTTTTTACAAAAATGCCTTTTAGTTTTTGGCTATTTTCTCGAAAACTACAAATCGCATCACAACTGGACATACCTCAATAGGAAGCCAATGAAATTCTCTATCAAAACTTATAACATTTTTCTGTATGATGGAAAACACTTGAACAACAATGTTGGGAAATGAGATCAACGTTCCAAAATGTTTATTCACGGCGGCCTAGTGTACTTTTATTCGTATTTTTCTGGTTTTTCTTTTGGCTTTTCAGCTAGAACAAACATCGGTGAATAAGATGATGTGAGTTTCAGGGCAACAATTTGAGGTTTGGGTGGCGAAAATGAGGCTAGAATACATGTAATTTGCGTACCATGGGCTGCCAGCGGAGCGCGCGGGGGAGTAAAATCGTGAGCCGTGAAACTTAATAAAACTTACCGTGCGCGAAAGGTATTGGAACACAAGGCATACAAGCATTTACCAACATATCAAACTACAGCTACTAACACAACATAATACCCAACATCTGGAAGCATGGCATTATCATCACTGTCCCCAAACCCAACAAAGACCCCACATTACCTTCCTCACACTGCCCCATTGCACTCCTCTGCACCCTCTCCAAAGACACTGAAAGACTGGTACTACAACTAGTTACACCTCACACCCCCCTAGCCCCATCACAACATGGTTTTGGGCCACTACACTCCACAAACACTCTTCTTACAGACCTCACACAGAGAGTTTTTGATGGCATGAATTCAGCTAGGCCACCACATAGAACACTCCTTGTCACACTAGACATTAGTAAAGCTTTTGATTCCAACCCCGCCACAACCTCACAAACAAAATATTCAACACAAACTTGCAAAATAACACAAAAAGATGGCTAGCAAACTACTTAGCAGGGAGATATGCACATGTAACTTTTGCTGGTCAGTCCTCGAACATCAGAAACTTCATAAACGAGGATCTGTCTTGTCTCCTACACTCTTCAACCTATACATGCATGACATACCCACACCCCACACACAACAAATACACGTAGCTTCCTATGCAGACAACGTAACACTTACATGCACACACCAAAATGCAAACACAGCCACACAAATCCTCCAACCTTACCTCAACACACTACATGAATGGTTCACCACAAACAGACTCAAAATAGCCCCAGCCAAATCTACAGTGACCATTCTCACAAACTGGACAGCAGAACACAGTCACATTCCACACCTCATCATAGCCAACACTCCCCTACCACACACACACACACCCAAAATCCTTGATGTAACATACAATACATCAATGTCATTTAAACAATACATCACAAACATCAAAAATAAATTAATACCTAGAATCAATGCCTTGAAATCACTTGCCCATACAACATTTGGACACAACAAAGAAACCACCACCACAGCATACAAACAATATATACGTTCAGTGATGAATTATGCAAGCCCTGCTTGGGCTCCTAAACTCACTACAACACTCTTCAGACCATACAAAACAAAGCCTTAAAAATAATCACAGCCTGCACAGCTACAACACCTACAGACCACCTACACCAAGAAACCAAAGTCCTCAAAGTCAAGGATCATCTAGACATGAGAGGCACCCAAATTCTTGCTGCAGCCTCCACAAACCCACAACATCCACTACACTACATGGGAGCACATCCACACACACCAGAGAACATCAAAACAACACCCAGCACACGATATCATACACAAATACTATCATCTCTTCCCCCCTGCCCACCTCAGACCAGCTTCCAGAAGCATATTCATACTCAAATCACTCGCCGTTCCATTCAGTCACTTAAAGACAACACACAGTTGCATGCACGGCCTCCTGACATCCATCCTTCTGAATGCTATCTCCCCCATGAGGACAGGGTCCACCTGGGCAGGCTGAGATGTGGGCATCATCCAGCCCTCTTGAGTTATCAGAAGAGGCTGGATGACTCCGTCGCTGATGCCTGTCCAGGATGTAACACAGCACCCCATACTATTAAGCACATCATGGAAGACTGCACTGCACACAATCACCTATGCCAACAACACAACATACACGCCTTGAGAACTCTGTGGGAAAGACCGGTCTCGGCCATGGTCTTCCTTAGGGACTCGGGGCTGTTCGGCCAGACTGCCCAGGGAATATTACTACTACTACTACTACTACTACTACTACTACTGGTTTTAGTTATCTAACCTGACAACTAAAGAATGATAATATTACACAAAAAGTGTCTTCAGCTGACCACAGCTTGAGAATGATGTTAATAAATATTCCTGAAACAACTCAAGTTATTTTGTCATTCACATGGCATGAACAAAGATTAAACTAATCATGAACAAAGCTTACACTAATCATGACTTTAGGAGAAAGTAAAACCCTGCCCTGTGGGATGACACTCCATAGCAAAACAAATAAGACAACATGAGAACTCCACTTGACAAAACTGCACTAGTCTGAAATCCAATGACCTTGGTGTCATAACTACAATTAGTATACAGGATCAGAATTTTCGTGCTTCTTAATCACCTGGGGACTGGGGGGGGAAAAAAAAATGTATTCTTAACACTGCAGTAAATGGTGCTAAAGGGGATAATACTCCCACACCCATTTTCTCTTTGCACCAATGTAAACATGGTGGCTCCATTACTACCTGCAATACAAGCAGTCTTCTCTACTCTAAAAATGACACCATGTTTCCTCTTCAGGAATCCCCATACTGGGGTTAGCCATAGTACAGCTGATGTTTTCTATGGACTGGAAGCAAACCAAGTGCCAAGCCAGCAAATTACTTCCCAGCAGCTGCTGTAAACTGTTGGGTAAAAAAAGAAATCCGAGATGCGTAATAAGATCTGCAACAATGTCGGTCTCAACTTGGACTTTGGCTCTATGTAATGTCACTCAGAGGGATCACAGAGTTGCTGCTTGTGGCTTAATGTTCCATGCATAACAGTGATGACTAATGACCACCCACCAAGTTTGCAGCCGCATTCCAATCTTATGGTAGTATCTCTCAGCGTCAATGGTAACCATCCATCTACAATACAAGCTCTTAAATTATATAAGAAAAAAGCTTTCACTGGGATTTCTTTCGCATTTCAGTATAAAAAAAAAAAAAAAAAAAAAAAAAAGCTCCAGATCTTCCCTTCTTGTGATAATGGGAAACAGGGTCAAGATAATGAAAAAATTTTCCACTCATGAGTTTTTAATCCCTAAAAGATGGGTCTCCTCATATGCTGTCCAAGGGTACTAGGGCCAAAAAGACAGGTGAAAGCATATGCTCCCCCTCCACCCCGCTACCACCACACACACCCCCCCTCCCCACCCACCCCTACCCTCACCCCCTTATCATCCCCCCACCACTGCACCCCCAAACCCCCAGTCTCCCCACAGCCCCCTACCACCCCTAACCCCTACCCCTCCCACCAACTTCACCCCCACCCCCTGGCCCTCCACAACCCCCCATCTCTTCAACCATCCCCCCACCACTCCCTACTCCCCCACCATCCCCCCACCATCCTCTCACCACCCCCAAACTCCACCATCCCCAACCCTCCATCCTCCACATCCCCACCTCCCCAAACCCCCCACACCCTCAAACCTTCATTGCCACCCCCACCCTACCCCCCACACTCACACCCCACCTCCCCCAAGCACCCAGCCCCCCTCCCCACACCACCCCACAACCCCCCCACACACCACCACCACCAACCCCTATCATATGGTACTTGCCGGCCCTCTTAAGTTATCAAAAGAGGCTGGATGACTCCGTCACTGATGCCTGTCCAGGATGTAACACAGCACCCCATACTATTAAGCACATCATGGAAGACTGCATTGCACACAATCACCTATGCCAACAACACAACATACACTCCTTGACAGCTCTGTGGGAAAGCCCGGATTGGTCATGGCCTTCCTTAGGGACTCAGGACTGTTTGGCCTGACTGCCTAGGGAACAACTACTACTACTACCCCCATCATATCGCACCCGCCAATTATGCCCGTCCTGAGCATATATCAAAGCATTACGATGCCCGTCTTTAAGGGTTAAATGTGGAAAGATTATTCCGCTCTACACTCCAGTGTGATCAAACCGTTCAAAAAAAATTTTTTTTGGTAGGATTCAATCTGGTATTATAAAAGGACACTGGTACAGTATACAGCACATTTTTTTCCTAGCCTGACAGTGATCCTTAAATGTTATATAGTCAGACTGGAAGGTCAATCTGAGGAATTGCTGTTGTAACTAAGACTCAATCAACATCATGCAGCCATAACTTAGCATTGAAGCCATGAGGATAGCTCAGTTGTCAGGTAAAAATAAACCAACTCTAGTGCATAGTTAAGGAAACACAATCCACCATTGACCAAGTAGTACCACAAAGACAAGGAATTAACCTGCTTGCAGTAGCGGTCAATTTGTGTCTGTGCCTCTGGCTGGATTTCAATGTCATCAGCACCATAAATCCTCTGGGCAATAGTGCGGATTTTCTCTTCAATGGGAAGCTTCAGGTCATACAGGAATCTGATTGTGGAAGAGACAGACAAGGACTGGAGGTGATCCGTTAAACTGGTGATATTATACTATTATATACTTGGTAATACTACTGTATAATATATGCAAGTCACATAAAACTGATAATGTGATTCCATTTTCATTGCTACTAACAGTTTATCCAAATTCAAAAATTTGCCACAGAAATTTTTTCCACAGCTTAATAAAACATACACATTACGGTATTTGTGCGCAAAAACTGAGTTTAAAAATTACATTCTACTACAGCTAAAAATGTATTTAGACATGCTTGCTTCAGATGTCATAAGCACTGCTAATAGTAGTTCACATCTCTCAATTTCTCATACTGGCATCTGACTGAAAATATAAACATACAAAGGTCTTGGGTTGGAGAAATTATTAGATAGCACAGTGAGCACTGTGAGACATGATAAATAATTTTAGGAAGCAGGGGATGGCATCATTATTACCAGTATGAAAATCGGGACAATTATACATGTCTCCCTTAGCTGTTAAATACTTTAAACAAGCCTCAGCCTCTCCCTCTCCCTCTCTTTACTAACTATTGTTTTTTTCATTCATTATCCAATCCGATGTCGCCCCACAGAGAAGCATAGGAGCCCAGGGCTAGGCAACTTGGTCCTGACATTTAAGATGAGAGTGACCAGCCTCACTCATCCCTGAATGGCATTATGTGAGCAATAAACCCCAACCACTCCTTGGATATAAAACTTCACCAGCTCAATCTGATTGGAGCGCCGTAATTATCCACTAAACCACCAGGCACCAAAATTTGGTTATGTGGTTACCACCCAGCATAGTAAATGGTTTCCAGGTGTAAAGGAAACCATTTGGCTTGTCACTCAGTGTAGAGTCACCCACAGGCAGAAGGACGAGGAAAGAATGAAGGCAAGAAAGACAGAAGAGGGAGTGTAAAGTCACCCACAGGCAGAAAGACAAGGAAAGAATGAAGGAAAGACAGAAGAGGATTGAAGGGAAGACGGATGGAGGAGAGGAAAGGGCAGACACCCGAGAGCAGCACTACATCGAGTGAGTGGATGGTGAGCACCCCCACGTACTATTGTGATATTTTATTATTCTTTCACAAACAAAACTTTAGAACATCTTATTTTTCCAGTTTTAATCATAAAGACATTAACTCAGCATCCAGCAACTGCAGTTCATTCTCACTTGAAGTCTGAAGGTTGTTGTGCCGCCTTCACCACAGCTTTGGCTAATTCAACAGCTCCAGCACCACCCTTAGCCCAATGGTTACAGATCACAGCATCAGCTGCACCAGCTTCAACAGCTAGTTGCTGAATGAGCTTCAGTTCTGCCTCAGTGTCAGTTCTGAGAAGGGTAAGGAGAGGAAATATGTGGCTAAAAGAGAGGATATTGCAGCAGTTGGAAGAGAGAACACGTACAGTAAATCCTTCATAAGTCAAACTTTTAAAAGACGGAATCTTTGGTTAGCCAAACTCAGGCCGAGACCACATATGTAAGCAGGCCAAAATGTAGAGGTGGGGGACAAATGACGCCAGGCGGACATGTGACGCCAGTCTGCTGCTTGCCTTCAGAGATGGTAGTTGTGCCATTCTTACTGTCATCTAGTGTTGAGCTGAGCAGTGCTCTCCTTTTTGCCTTCTGCCTTGCCATGGAAGGTTCAAAGCATAAAAGAAGTGATACTGACACCTCTAGTCATAAGGGAATGAAGCTTAAAAAAAAAAGTGTGTGACTTACTGTTAAGTGATCATGATTAAAGTTCAGCACTATTGCTAATGCAAGTGTTACATTGTAGTCTACTATAGTGATTACATTTATGTTTAGTTCTTAATGTTCAGTGAAATAAATACTGTACTGGGTACTGTTTTGAATGTTACGTTAAATTGTGAACTCACCACCTCTGCCTCTTAACACAAGCTGCCGACGGATCTGTACTGTCTCTAACGAAAGGTAAATTAGCTGCACTGAACTGTTTCTTTTTTGTCTTTAATCATTTATACACTCTATATGCTCCTTTACTTTAGCATTGAAAAGACAAGTAATAAGTATTGCTTTTGCATTTTGGGGGGGGTGAAAATCCATCTGCAACACACGCTGCTGATGGGTCTGTACAGCCTCTGTGAATGATTTTCTATCAATTAACCACTTCAGTACCGTAACGTCTATTCCTACTTTATTTACACTTCCTCCAGCCGATTTTATAGCACTCAGGACTGGACTCTCGTACTGAAGGGGTTAACGAAGGCTGTATCAACCCTGTGCACTTCCACAGATCCTACCTACACTGAATAAAATCATCTGGTGGCAGCAAGAACAAAATGAAAATACACCTGGCACTGAACCAGGGCAAAGCCCCACATAGTTTGACTTATGAAGGGTTTACTGTAGTTGGAAGAGAGGACAAGTGGTTGCAAGAGAGTACATATGGTTCATGTGAGAATGTGTTGTTTTAAATGTAGATAAAAAGGTAGGGGAGGCTAGATGACGAACACAGAACTGAACACATGAGAATGGGAATAGTTTAACTGAGATACCATTCTGCTCAGGTATTATAAAGATGCCACGAAAAGGAAAGGCCAGTGACATGATATCAGAAGATTTAAAGACAGAAATCTAGAGCTTATGCAGTATCACAGTGTCTGAAAGATTTAATTCAGAATATAATCTTCTTACATTATTCAGTTGTTTATATTACATATGGAAGCTTAGCTTTACCTTTCTCAATCACTACCTTCTTACATTATTCAGTTGTTTATATTACATATGGAAGCTTAGCTTTACCCTTCTCAATCACTACCAAAGAAAGAGCAAAAACTGCCTGAGACAGAAACAGGAGAGATTAAACCATACTCACGCAAAAGCATTTATTGCTACAACTACTGGAACACCGAACATTTCCCCATTTTCTATTTGCTTCTTGAGGTTGCTAAATCCACCTTCAACCAGGCCCAAATCCTCCTGAGGGTGTAATGAAGAGACTATGAGGAACAGCAATTCTGGCTACATAATGACATCAAATACAGTTGACAACAAAAGTCCTGTTGCCTCTCCTGTTTTTCCCTCTACAATTTAAAAATAAGTCTGGTGAATCAGAAGCAAACGAAACTGATGACACTTACCACTGGCCAAATAAAGCAATCGGTATCCATTGCTACTAATTCACGAGGCTGACTGCCAAAGTGTATACATGGGAAAGCCATCAAATGCAACTGGAGTTTTGTTGCTGACTGTACAGGAACAGTAGTACAGTAAGAACTCACTATTACGGACTATCTGGGGCCCAAGCCAGTCCGAAAAATGCGAAATTCCGATAAAAGCGACACCCGGACTTACCCCTGCTAATCCGGACTTTTTCCGATATATCAGACATTAGTCCGGATTGCATCAGTGGTTTTCACCACCATTGCAGCATTGTACTGTGTTATACCTTCACTACATTAATCAAATGGTATAATAATACTGTACTGTGCACTGAAAAACATGTCTTTTACTTGTCTTATTGTGGTGAACATAGCTGAAGTGGTCAGGCAGTCCGGACTGCTTTCTGGCTTTATTGGACTTTTTCCGATATATAGGAGTTTAGTCCGGTAGCTCCTCAAGTCCGATAAAAGCGAATTCCGGTCTATTGAAGTCCGTTATATCGAGGTTTTACTGTATTTAAGACACTGTGCAACACAAAACTATCACATTAGCTTCAAGGAACTGTAGTTCAACAAAAATTTTTACAATCAATTCTCATTTAAAAATTAAAGCTAGGAACAAAAGTTAAACAATGTTTGAAATAACAAATGAAAAACACACAAGTAGTCAAAACTTTATAAATTATCCAAACACAGTTATGTGTAACTGTTAAAATGTCTCTGTACAATCATCCTGAATGGGTTCAAACAGACTGAAATTTTGAAATAAGTATACCCTCAGGAAATACAACACATTATCCTTATTTTATATATGAACCTACATACTATTAAACAGGCAAAGAGAAAATATGGAAAGGATGACTTTATGCCGCACAAGCACCTTACCAAATCCGTTCTTCTTCTTTCTGATAGTCTTTTATATCTTCCTGGTTATTGTTGAGGTGATAAACGAACACTTCACGTTACATTTCTTTTCCCGTCGTTTTCAGCCATGTTCTTCCCATTGCATCAACTATTTCTCAAGTATAATGGCAGATACTTCCAACATAACATCCCAGTCACCTTTTAATTTAACCTAAACTGGCAATTTAACCTAAGCTAACCTAACTTAACCAAGATTCAGGTAAGTTTCAGCAAGTCCGCCATGACAAACATCAATGAGGCATAAGTAACACAATGATAACAAGGAAAAAAAAGGTCAACAGAAAACATGAAAATAGAGAAATACAGAAAACAAACTGGAGCAATTGCAATTGAATTGGTAAGGGCCTTCTGCTTCTTAAAGTAAAACATTCATTTATCAGAAGACAGATAATGATGTGAAATGACAGAATGCAGTAACAGTGGAGGGTCAAAGGCCATGAGTTACAGGTTGTGATGAATGATGATTGTTGTGGAGGCGTAAGTCACCTTTGTATGAACTCTGGCACTGAGTATCACATTACAGGCAGACATTTTCAGTACTGACTCACCTTTATGTACTCTGCAGGCAGGGGTACCCCAGGAGTGACTGTGGGGCCTCCTCCATGCATCTTAAGTGCACGGACAGTAGCCACAAGAACCACTGCATTGGGACACAATCCAGAGTAACGACACTTGATGTTGAAGAATTTTTCCATGCCAATGTCAGCACCAAACCCTGCCTCTGTAACCACCAATCCATCTTCTCCCACAAGCTGTTGTTCAATAATAAGGATTAAACAGGGATGCAAAGAAGCAAAGTTTGAGGTCTGTCCAGAAAGCATCCGACCTTAGCTCTAAAAAAAATAAATAGCTAACCTGTTGAGCTAGGACACTGATCTCCCTCAAAGTAGGCCCCTTCTGACTTGACACACATATCCTAGCATTCTTTCCACTGCCTGAAACATTTTTCAGTATCTCCTGCAGGTGCTTCATCGCATTTGCCATGATCTCTTCTCTCGGATGAACACTGCTCATGACGTGCCAAAGTGTGTAAACCGCAATCCAGACATTCTGAAGACTGTTAGCACTGGATGTGAGACTTGGGTGTACAGGTACGACCCAGTAACCAAAGGACATTTGTCTCAGTGCAAACATGCGGGGCCACCTCAGCAAAAAAAACAAAAACAAGCATGATTGGTCCACAGCAAGGTGAAATGCACTCACATGCTGACAGCTTTTTTCAAATACCGTGGTGTTGTGCACCATGAATATGCACCAGAATGTCAGACTGTCAACAAATATTACTACCTCAGTGTTATCTGTCATCTTTGTGACACAGTTCAACAGGAGAGACCAGACCTTTGGAAAGTGGCAAGTTGGAAGCTGCCCATTCTTTTCAACTGATTAACTGATTTTTGGCAAAGCACAACATCCCGCAGGTCCAGCAAGCTCTCTACTCACCAGACAGGGCTCCATGTGACTTTCAGTTATTCCCAAAGCTCAAAACTATGCTGAAGGGTTCCCGATTTGAGACGACAAGAGAGATCATGACAAACACAATAAAGCACCTGCATGAGATACCGAAAACAGACTTTTGAAAAATGTTTCAGGCAGTGGAGAGAATGCTGGGCTACTTGTGTCAAATCAAAAGGGGCCTACTTTGAGGGGAATTAGTGTCCTAGCTCAACAGGTTAGATGCTGTATTTTTTCTAACCTCAATAAAACATACAACACTCTACAGATTATACAGAACAAAGCCTTTAAATAATCACAGGCTGCACAGCTACTACACTAACAGACCATCTACACCAAGCAACGAAAGTCCTCAAAGTCAAGGATCATCTAGACATGAGGGGCACTCAAATTCTCGCCGCAGCCTCCACAAACCCACACCATCCACTACACTACATGGTAACACATCCACACACACACCAAGGAACAAAACACCCAGCACATGATATCATACACAAATACTGTCATCTCTCCCCCACTGCCCACCTCAAACCAGCTTCCAGAAGCATATCCATACTCAAATCACTCACCACCCCATTCAGTCATTTAAAGACAACACACAGCAGCTGCATGCACGGCCACCTGGTATCCACCCTTCTGAATCCTATCTCCCTCGTGAAGACAGGGTCCACCTGACCGGCTGAGATGTGGGCATCATCCAGCCCTCTCGAGTTATCAGCAGAGGTTGGATGACTCTGTCACTGACGCCCGTCCAGGATGCAACACAGCACCCCATACTATTATGCACACTATGGAAGACTGCATTGCACACAATCACTTGCACCAACAACACAACATACACTCCTTGAGAGCTCTGTGGGAAAGCCCGGTCTTTGCCGTGGCCTTCCTTAGGGACTCGGGGTTGTTCGGCCAGACTGCCCAGGGAACAACTACTGTACTACTACTACTACTACTACTACTGTCAAAATGATGTATTTTCAAAGAGCTGTTTGCATTTTACAGGTACTGGATATCAATGTACTATACGGATGTCACGATATTAAAATACTGGCAGTAATGAGACTATAAATTGCAAACCTGTGCTCTAACAACTCACATGAACAAAAACTATTTCTATGTAATAAAACCTGAATGACAAACATTCTAGGATACAGGCCACTGACATGAAACTTTTCACAACAGCTGCACGTATACAAGAAGGGAATCACTGAGACTTTGTGTATAAAGGAATATACAGGTACTGGATACGGACAAGATGATAATGAGAGTCTTGGAAAATATGAGAGTGGTGTTGGAAGAGGGAGTTTGTATGTGATACACATGGATACAGCAGAGAAGTGCACTGGTGAAAAAGAAAGGAAGTCGTGAGTGTGAAAAGTCTGCAAGGATAAAACTGCCTGAAGGAAGTTTTGTCTTTATAAAACCGTTAGGGGTCCCCTGGAGGGAGTAAAGACATCCAAAATTATTTAAGATATTTGTGTAAAATACTTTTTTTCTTAAAATATTATTCTCTAACAGATCAAAACTCACATGTTCACTCATATACTGTAATACATTGTGGTGAACTTATGAAAATTCAAATAATAAATGGCTTCTAATACATATGGTATGGTATCTTAGCACTTTCCTAAGACGCTGTATGGTTACTGTATAACTGCAGCTATTTTCATAAACCAGAATGCCTCTTACCTTGAGAGCAATTTTGTCAGCAAGAATTGAAGAGTTGCCATGGGCAATGTTGGCAAAGGGTCCTGCATGAACAAACACCGGTGTGCCTTCCAAGGTCTGCATCAAGTTGGGCTTTATAGCATCCTTCATCAGCACCGTAAGTGCACCAGTGGCACCCTAGGGTAATTAAGAGACAAATACAGTAATACAGTCCAACCTTACTATACAATCAGGTTATGTCAAGTGACATAGTGATTGGTCATGTAATGATGCCATTGTAACATGGGTTCAATGGGGATATGTTTTTGGTCATGGGTCACCGACTCTCACTCTCATCTTAAATGTCAGGACCAACTTGCCTAGCCCTGGGCTCCTACGCTCCTCTGTGGGGCGACATAGGATTTGTTAATGGATGGATGGATGACACCCACTCTATAAAAAGTCTAAAAATAAATATGTACCTCACATAAAATGGTTCCGTGGCTGGTGCGAGTTATCACCAAGGATTTCCCTCCAAGGGAGAGGGAGCCAAAAGCATGTGACTTGATATGAACTTAATACACACGCTGGCACCACCATCATGAATATTTGCATAAACATTTTATCATTTTTCACTGGAGCTACAGGCACTAACAGTATTTTGTTATTAATTAAATATGAGAATGAGATTTACAGATGGAAGAGAGTAGAGCCAAAAGCATCCAACGAGCTTATGTAAGGTACGTAACACAACATAGACAAGCTGGTGCTGCCAGAGTGCATGTTTACACCAACATCTTATTTTTGGCAGGAGGAGCTACAGGCACAAAGAATAGTTCATTATTTATTAGATGTAGAAGGAAGATGCATAGATGGAAATGAGCAGAACCGAAAGTAAGCGACTAGCTACATTGAAACACAAAGTAAACAAGTTGGTACAGCCAACATGCAACTATATTTAACATTTTATTTTTTTTTCAAAGAAGGCACTACGAGCACTAAGAACATTACAGTATTATTTACTGTACTGAAAGTGGTAGTAGTGCATATGCACTTCAATATTAGGAGAGTGAGGGTGGTCCAATGGTTATGCACATGAGAGGGTGATGTAACATGAGTAAAAAGAGAGACACTATTACCACAGTGTGACAAATGACAGAGTGGACAAGCAGTATGCAGACGTCAGAGAGATGACAAGAAGGAAGCACTGACAGCTGATTCAGAATGGGTTCTGTGCATGTAAACATTAGGCAACCATTCTGACTCAAATGCATGATTGTTGGCTTGCATATCGCCACACTGATGCAGGGGGGTGATCACTCAGATCGTATCATCAAGATTCGCAACATCCAAGTTCATACTGTATAAGCAAATGATCACAACGAAATCAATCATATACAGTCTGGTTTTGTTATACGGCTTCGTTCTGTGATAAACCACTAAAACGATAATGAAAAAGTTATAACCTTTATTGAAATACAGTAATCCTTCCATTATTCGGATGTCCAATACTCGGACATACTCACTATTAGGATATTGTGGGCTGCCCAACCCCCAAAATGCCAAAAAATTCGAAAAAAATAGAAATAATTTCAATTTTTTGGGACCGCGTCAGTTTGAATTTCCCGCCCGTGACGAATGGCTGTGTTTACGCTCGTGACGCCTGTCTGTCGGTTGCCATTACCCACTCAGCTACTGCCTTGTGAACACCTCCGACAATGGCGGCTGAAGTGATTGCTTTTGTGGTGATACCCTACCTCCTACAATGCTTGATACTGCTTTTCACCTTCTTCATCATGTGTGTGATGATCGTCACTAGACCACCCGGGAATTTACTGTTATGTACAGTGCAGTGAAGTGATGTGATTCCAGTTATAAAAAAAAAAATGTTGTGGAAAGTGTTGGTGATAAGTGCTGGTGATTCTCAAGTGGAAAGGTGTGTCAGGTGCAACATCTTCCTGTCAGAGTCTGAGATGATAGAGTGGGTTATTACATCAGGACGGCAGCTTCTTGTTCGTAAGTACCCTAACTTCATACCTAACCTGTTTTCATCATGCTGTAAATGTGTTAAAAAATTACCAAAAATGTTAATCATAATTTCCTGCTTGCAATTTAATTTTTCCATGCATGATTCTTAAGTAAAACAGCTAGAAAAAAGGTG